>JZKD02S2137102.1:6556-21418 GCA_000966675.3 Picea glauca | reverse complement strand
GGGGTGAATYGRGCAAGTGTTTGGTTGCCTTATTCTACRGTTGGGAGGAACGTGGCTATTCCCTTTGTCTTCCCGTAGGCTRGTCCAGATATGTAAACCTTTCCCTGCTCTRTTTTGGATGTTTTGTGTGTAACTGATATTATGCATCTAAGTGTACTAAGTTGAAATAATTTTCCATGGATGACATCTATTYGTAGTATGAAATTTACAATCACAGTCTAAATTTTGGAGTGGTCCCTCCTGAAATCTAGAATACTGGGTAGAATTACTTGTATAYGATTTGAACTTAAGAGAGCTGATCCATCTACAAAATATATTTAAAYCTGAAATCAAAATGCTAGTTAGGATKATCTGTGTATTAATATGCTTGAGGAGAACCGATCTGTATAGGTATAGGTTTATTTCTGTGACTRAGATATTAAACAKATCTAACTTTGAGCAATYTGAGTTSAGTAAATCTGTACCTAAAGAAACRTTTAGATTGATCGCTAGAGTTAAAAATTCAGAACAATYGTGCTCCTTAAYGGAGACTTCTTTTCTAATACATTTAAGAATTGAAGAGAAATACGGGATAGCAACAATCTTAAGGATCACCTGTGTATTGACATAATATACATATACATTTGGAAAACTGTAAACTGTAGGTAAACTATCTACATCAAAAAGGTTGATATGATATACGTATTTTTCTTATATTATATGACTTTTACTAATCAATTGTATGCACCAACAACATGCAAATGAATTACTAGATGTGTAAAGAATGGMAAWTTTTTTGAAAGTTAAAGAAATCTRGAAAACGCCCTKTTTTGTTTATCAAACATTAAAACTATAGAAGMCTTGACTTCTAYAAATGATTATGCTGGGAAAACTTAAGTTAATGAAGACATTTATATAGTACGCACATAACCACACATACTTCAGGAGTCCATACGTATAACCACAKCCACAAGACTTACTYTAAATAAAAACAGTTTAATCAGCAACTGACACAAGTAGAGATTTCATTAAAATCGATTCACTGTATATTCTACATCTGTTGCATTTCCCAATATAGTTTATGCCTGGAATATCGCYATGYAGAGACTAACAACAAACCTCAATAAAGAAAGAAATTTACAACCCTTGTTTAAAAATCTTGTACATCTAATGATTTGGTATCAGTCGTATGCCAAGAACGCTAGGGTAATAACCCAACACCACCAAGTCTCTTAGATATCTTTCAAGAGTTCTCCTAATAGTCACCAGATTACCTTTCTAAGAAGGACCTGATTTAGATCTAGCACCATTTTCCACATCGACCTGCAAAAGAAGCAAAGTATTTAGTTAGTCATGGAATATAGGTCTCACCGAACTCGAATTCTTTCTTTTATCAAACATACAAGATAATGATTGGGAATAATCCTTTACTTATCTTTGATTTTCCATAGGTAGGCTTCCATCCTAAATAGCGACCACCACTAGACCAAAATGGGAGGAGTGAACGCGATCAAGCTAATGGGTACCCTCGCATCAAATAGGGCCCCATCATTAGTTACAGTATCTAGTATAAAAATATGGGTTTACAAGAAATGCGCTTTAATAAAAGTACATGAATTTTAACATTGAATCAAGCAAAATTTAAACAAAAGGCGAATTTCATACAGTTATACAGAGGAACAGACAAGTTGCAGAAAAATATCTATAATAAACATGAGTTTCGTAAACCTATACACTGGTAGTATGAGGATACCTATGATGAAAAAAAAATACAGGAGCCAGATTAAAAGAAAAGAAAATTTTAATTTAAAACCACGGAGTAAGATGCATAACCTCCTCTCGATGATTAAACCACAGCTAAGACCATACAAAACCTATAAACTGTTGTCTGTGAAATGATATAGGAATTTTAAACCGAGAGGTATTGCTAAATTCAGGTTCCACAGATGGAGGTTATGAATGGTTACCCGTTCTCCTCAGTGGGGTTATGATTTTAGTTAGGACAGGGTACAGTCGAAAGAACTCATCGAGGTGGGTAGATGGAACTAGGATAAGAAAATGACATTTAGTCATTATACAGAGAATACCCAAATACAACAGAGATCAATGTCAAAACTGACCATCTATCAGTTCGCTATCCACAGAAAAACTAAAATGCATTATAGTATGGCTTCCCCAAACAATGATACAACACAGCACACGTGGGAATGATGAGCCTAAAATCACACTGCTTACGAATAACCCTCGGAAGCCCCAAGGAGACAAGAGAACGAAAGGTGGGAGTGAAACAAGAAGAACTATCTAACCGTAGAAAGAAAAACAAGGATTCCATTGTTGAGTTTCAGTAACGAGGAAGCAAAATTAATAACAGTCAAATGTTATAGTGAAAGCACAAACCTTACCAGGAGGCTGTATGAAAGATATTGCCTCCATCATGGAAGTTCCCTAGTTTCCTTCGACAACATCCAGAGTCGCATAACCAAACCCTCTGTGAATCTACTCGAACCGCTATAACCCAAAGAGGAACCTTATCACGTATATTAAATGTCCTTGGTATGAAGGAAGGGTCGGCCATGTGAAAAAGGGAAATTGGTGCATCCATAGTGGAAAAAGGGTCAGGTGATAGCCTTGACTCTCGCACCCATCAGGGTCCATTAATGGCCTGGTCAGGGTTTAACTCTCGAATGACGTGTTCCTACCAATTCAATTAATGTGTTAGGGATGAAAGAAGTGCCTACATGTTTAAGGTTAGTTTTAACCCTAACAAACACCACCCTCATTAAGGTAATTTTAGTCATAATTTCATATGGAACAGGTGGAGTCAACGAACAACTAGCACAGACTGTTGGTTTTCAAATAATCATTACATCAATATTAAACTGGGAGTACTTACCCCAACCACTTCCTTATTAGTTCAATTATTTCATAGAGGGATATAACCTGCCTTTACCTTTATTCTTCTTACATGACTCCTTTGATCAAGAGGTGAAGATTATGCATAGAGATTAGGGATATATGTCCCAATTTCCTTCATAGTGGTAAGAGAAACTATATGGATATATAATTTTTATATTGGTATGAAAGTAAACATAGTCTGTAGGACTATAGAAATAATGTTTCAAAGGTTAATTTGGGTAGCGAATTTAATCAATGTCAGACAGGACCCCTTTCTCTTTTAATGACAAACCCATTCAAAGGTGAATGCATAAAGTAAGAATTTTTTTTTTATTTGACAGTTTTGAGGTTTATTACATTTTCCCTCTTTTCTATTATATTAATTCGTTGGTACACATGCCATGGTGTATCAGATGATCTACGATTTTTTTTAGTAGTTTTTTATATTACTAGACAGATGGCGCGCTATTATATGTGGGAGCTTGAACTTCCCTTTTTCCTTAGAGATCTTTGTTACAACAAATTTTTCCTCACTCCATGCAACTTACTTGGATGGCCTTCCATTTCCCTATCCACACTTGAAGTTCCCTTTTTGTGCATTCCAGGGACAAAAAAGCATATATTTCCACATATATGCACCCTATCATCTATACAACAAGTGTATACATGGGTTTCTCCACTACAACCTGTGTACATCGGGTTTGGTGCTCAAAATTAAAAATTATGTCAGATTTACATGCCAAGGCACGAGATCCATGATTCTTGACCTTCCATGTACGGGGAACACCTTGACTCATCCCTTCAATTCCATTTTAAGGTTATAAATTGATCCATATCCAATCCTTGAGGGATTGAACAATTCAACTTTGAAAGAAAGAACCATATAGACAAATTTCACTTCATATTGAGCCTGCATCCCTTTGTCCTTGAAAGTGTGAAATACTTGTTCAGCCCCCAAGATATTCCTTCTTTGTGATGGAGAACCTCATTGACTCCTTTATATGAGCTTTCTTTTAGTGGAGGCCCAACTGGAGGGACTTAGTTTCTCGGTTCTTATATGTGTTGTTACACAATTTTTTCACCTATGTACTTCTACAGATTATTTTCATAGAAATACTCTTTTGTCTTCCAATCGATGTCTTGCAAATATGTGAATTGTTATTCCATGGGATTATTTTTCATGTATATTTATGGATTGTACAAATATATATGCTAACATTATATATTGTCACCATATGCTCATGTATCTTGGTTGTTGAGGACAAGTTGCAGGTATACATATTTGGGTCGTGTGCTAAACAATGGTCTTCTTCGAACGTCCGAACAAGGCAGGATCTTGGCCTTATGTTGTTAGAATTTCATTTATGCCTGTCATTCTGTCTGTTATGGTTTACCCCTTGCCATAGAGAGATTTTCCTCGTAACGTAATTATTGTTGATTGGGGGGTTTCCCTTGTGTTCGATGACAAGAAATATATTCACACATTGGTATTCATGCAGTGTCTTGGATTCCATTATCCTTATTGGTGGTTTCCTTTCCTTTCTGGAAATTTTTCCTTATTGGCTTCTATCAAGAGGGTCTCTTTCATGCACTACTTGCATATGGTGCATGTGAGGGATGCATATGGTTGTTGGTTCATGAACATATTATTCTTCTCTGCTCCTCCTAATCATCAAGCTATTCTTTTATACCTCATGTTGAATGATGAGAGATTACCTACTGCTCTCCTTTCAACGAGTCTCCTTCCATCGAATTTAGCTCATCTATTCTATAAATGATACCTAGAGTCCTATGAGTACCTATAGGATTTCATTAATTAGTGGAAATTTCTCCTGCCATCAATAGTTGGGAATACATCAATGTATCTTGAACGATGGATTCTTAAAGTGTTCAACCTCAAAACCCTTATTTACACTTGTAAAATGTACTCGGTGCCTTGATACCTACTTTCATTATCGGTGGGTTGTATCATGTTTGCTAAGGGTATACCTTAATGAATAGTAATCAAATGAATTCTTATTGTGTTTGACTTGAAATCCTCTATTCATGTGATGTAGACTTGCACCTTTGGGAGATATTGTATAAGACCTCGATGTTACAGTAACAGCATTCCTCATCTGTTGTTATCTTTCATTGGACCAGTACCTATATGACTTCAATGATCATGGGAGATCAAATTGTACTCCATTGTATACACATATATTCATAATTTTTTTGAGACTCGATTCCACTACGCCTTGTTCGTGACTATGAAAACCTATGGCATATGTCAGCTTTGTATTTCCTATTCATGGCCATGAAATTTTTTTTGACATATTTCCACATGGATATGCAGTGTAATTTTGATTGGAAACCATGTGTATAGATTCATTATGGATTGTAGTATTCTAATGAGAAACTAGTACTTCCAAATGATTCTTCATTATTCCACTTCTGGGAATTATAATGTATTTTTTCCATCGAAGATAGTCTTCTAACCTCACACATTAGAGGAATCTGCTAGAGAAACATTTTCCTCACTCATTGCAACTTGTTTCAATGGCCTTCCTTTTCCCTATGAAAACTTGAAATTCCCTTTTTGTTCATTCCAGAGCCAAAAACATCATATTTTTAAACATATCCAAACCCTATCAGTTATACAAAAAGCATATATGTAGGTTTCTCCACTACATCCTGCATACATCGGGTTTGGTGCTCAAAATTATAAATTATATCAGGTTTCCATTCCATGTCATGGGATCCATGATCCTTGACATTCCATATATTGGAAACGCTCCAAATTGACCCTTCAGTTCCATTTGAATGCTATAAATTGAGCCATATCCAAGCCTTGATGGATTGAAAAATTTAACTTTGAGATCAAAGACACTCTAGAAAAATCTCACTTCATATTGAGTCTACATCCCTTTTTCCTTAAAAGTATGAACTCCTTGTTCAACCCGCAAGATCTTCCTTCTTTTTGATGGATAACCTCATTGACTCCTTTATATGATCTTTCCTTTGGTGGAGGTTTGCAGTCGTGGAGGCCTAGCTAGAGGGACTTAGTGTCTCGGTTCTGATATGTGTCATTATAGAAGTTTTTCATCTATTTACTTATGTTGATTATTTGAATAGAAATACTCTTTTCTCATCGAATTGTTATCTTGAAAATATTTGAGATATTATTCCATGGGTGTATTTGTGATATATGTTAATAAATTATGCTAATCTATATACTAACATTATATATTATCACCATATTCTTGTGTATCATGGTTGTTGAGGAAAAGGTGCATGTATAAAATATTTGGGTCATGTGCTCAACGATGGTCTTCTTCAAACATCCGGACAAGGTAGGATCTTGGCCTTGTCTTGTTAGAATTTAATTTATATGGCATAATTAGGAAGTACTATATCTAGAATCAGTCATTCGAGGTGAAGAGGATCGTTGGGAGGTGAAGTTGATGGAGAAGGTTGAACCAATGAAGATGGTGAAACATAAATTTTCTCTTTCGAATGAGAATATTATTTGGCTCGAGTAGCGACAACAACTTCATTCTTCTTGGAGTCACCAGTACACATGAGTACATAAGATGTGGTAGAGGGAGAAGGTTGTTCATGAATGACCAATTGGTCCTGCTGCTGAGAAGGAAAAGGTTGTGAGAAAAAGGAGGTTGTAGGAGGTATCCCAATCCCTTGCAGGAACTTAGTAACCGCAGCACATCATGGACAATCTTTCGTATAATGATCCTCAGCAAAGATAAGACAAGGATAACGAGGTTTGAGCTTTTATTTGTCATCATAATGTTGAGTCTTGGGTTTATCGGATTGTTGATTATTATTTTTGTCCTATTTATTCTTACCCATCCCTTTCTTTTTATTTTTATTTTACCAGTAGGTGTAGAATGAACCGAATTAACCTCAGAGGTTGTACCAACAGAAGGAGTCGGAGGAGGAGTATTTTTTACATTAGTACTAGTAGATTTGTGATTGAAATGACTGGCTTGTTTAGACTGAGTCTCAACGTGAAAAGTGTCAATCAAACCATCAACAGCATGAGAAGATACTGGAGGTGTTAGGGCTGGATTTGTAGATGGGAGAGGAGCATCGGGGATCAAGTCATAATGTGTGCATGTTTGTGAATAAACAATATACAAGTATTGAGCATGAATAATCTGTTGCTCTTTAGTGATGACATGACCCATGGTAACATCACGGCCTAGAGGACCGATGAGTGCCTTGGTAAAAGACTAGGCCAGTAGTTGATCAGGAAGAGGAACTTTGATTAAGCGTATTATCCTCCTCTAATTGCAAATATGATTGGAAATGTGAGTAGATGAGGATTGTTTAAATGATCTCAAAATTTCGGTTCTTGTCTCATATCGTATCGGTAACTACTAATGCGTTAAAAAATCCATGACTAAGGTGTTTAACTCATTGAAGAATCCTCGTGCAAAATTCAATATACCATTTGGTTTCTGAACCCATAAGAGTTCATTGGAAAAGACGTAATCTAATGGACTCATCCATCAAGGAGTTGGATGAACACCAAAGATGGAAATTCATGACGTGATTATTTGTGTCTTCCCCTGATGGACCATCAAACTTAGGAATGTATGATGGTAACTTAGCAGGTATGAATGGCCAATAAGGAGAATGAAAAATAAGATCATTAAAAATCCTAGATAAATATGGTAAATCGAAAGTAGAAAGAAATGGAAGTTGTCTACTCACTTGAGGAAACTGCTAATTTTGAGGAGGTAGTCCTGTAGGTATACCAGTAGGACCATAAGCAGTATGTATATAATTAAAGGGTCCTATCAAATTCAAAGGTGGAAGGTTTTGAGTCAAATAGCCAACATGAGTTAGTTGATTGGGTAACCTTTGTTTGAAAGGAGCATTAGACTGAAAACCTTGACCCCAGGCAGAATTTATAGAACCTAGATATGGTTTCTCGGGATTAGGAGTACAAAATAATTAACTTGAGGAGTTTTCACCCCAGGTGGTTGTTGATTCTCTTGGAAAGGAAAATTCCAAGGTTGAGATTGTAATTTAGGTATATATTACTTGTACACTAGGTTATGACCCCCAAGTTGGGTTTTCCCCCCAAATTTAGGTTGGAACCCAGCTTGAGGTAGACCTCCAACAACAATTTGAAAACTGTAAGTGACAGAATGACTTGTGCCTCCAAGTTGATTAGATCTGTCATGGCCAGGACTATTAGATCCTCTAGGTGGAGGCTGAGGAGGAATGTTAGGCCCCTCAAAGAGAACTTGGGTAGGTGTAGGAAAAAACCTACTAGCAACATTATACACAGGAGGAACAAAAAGATTACGACCTTTGGATGGACTCTAGGAAAGATTAAAAATAGAAGTATTTAGAGTGCTATACTCTGGTGGTTCTTATGGATTTGATTTAAGAAGAAGTGGTTTTCCAATAGAGGCTTGTGCGATTACCAAAATTTCGGTAGAACAAGAGTAACTTGTAGGACCATGGTAGATCTAGCGAGATGGAGGGGAAGAATTGTATGAGAACCAACAAACAATTGGTTTGAGACCATGACAACATTATTGGTTGTGCCAGTAAAATGATCTAAAGGTATTTTATAAGCAATGGAAGTCACATGTGTATGTTATGGCATAGGTTTATTAGAGGTCCTTTGGTGTAGGCGACTCATTCCTACCTTTTCAAAAATATTGTGTCCCAAAGAGGTCCTCCAAAGAGAATGGACAAGGACAAAAGAGCTAGGATTAAAAAATCCAGCAGTCTGAACCAGATTTCTAAACGCCTCACTATGAAAGGGTGGATCATCTAGACAAGAATTTGTGTAAGGTCCAATAGGTACTCTAGTGTAATCTTCAGCAACAACGTCTCCCAATGAATTTATTCGGAGCAAAAGTGGATCTTGCACAACACTCAATAACAGATTTGTAGGGAGTATTGATTCCTCCAATGGATTAGAACTTCCAATCTCTCATCCTACGTCATTATTTACTGCTCCTTTAGGAGAATGATCCGGATTATTTTCGACACGAAATGAGAGCGGAGATATAATAAAGAAATGAACAGATATATTATAGATATTCAATAATATAATAGAAATGTATCAGAGATACAACCATAAACATAGATATACAGTAATACATGATTTCTATTAATCAGAGAAATGTACAGAGACTATAAAAATACAANGACCCTCAAAATGGCCCCGGAAGTTAAAACCTGCTAAAAATAGTAAATTGCCAAAATGGCCAGAAAACTGTTTTGAGCCATTTGGAAAAGGTGGGTGGCCACCGATATCCACCTAAATCAGAGAACCCTCTAGTGATTTAGGAAGAAAATGAGTGTATTCTTATGGATCTTCTGGAGGTAACCTTTGCATCCTACATGAACGTCGATGGTCGATGTTGGCTGCATCAAATAAATAATGAATGAAATCTATGGCCAACTAGAGAAACAAACAACACTCGCTAATAATATATTGAGCATGACTAATTTGTTGCTCTTTAGTGATGACATGACCCATGGAAACATCACAGCCTAAAGGACCGATGAGTGCCTTGGTAAACTACTAGGCCAGTAGTTGATCAGGAAGAGGAACTTTGATTAAGCATATTCTCCTCCTCTAATTGCAAATATGATTGGAAATGTGAGTAGATGATGATTGTTTAAATGATCTCAAAATTTCAGTTCTTTTCTCATATCGTATCGGTAACTGGTAATGTGTTAAAAACTCCATAACTAAGGTGTTGAACTCATTGAAGAATCCTCGTGGAAATTCAATATACCATTTGGCTTCTGAACCCATAAGAGTTCATTGGAAAATATGTAATCTAATGGACTCATCCATCAAGGAGTTGGATGAACACCAAAGATGGAAAGTCATGACGTGATTATTTGTGTCTTCCCCTGATCGACCATCAAACTTAGGAATGTCTGATGGTAACTTAGCAGGTATGAATGGCCAATAAGGAGAATGAAAAATAAGATCATTCGAAATCCTAGATAAATATGGTAAATCCAAAGTAGAAAGAAATGGAAGTTGTCTACTCACTTAAGGAAACTGCTAATTTTGAGGAGGTAGTCCTGTAGGTATACCAGTAGGACCATAAACAGTATGTATATAATTAGAGGGTCCTGTCAAATTCAAAGGTGGAAGGTTTTGAGTCAAATAGCCAACATGAGTTAGCTGATTGGGTAAGATTCCTTTGAAAGAAGCGTTAGATTGAAAACCTTGACCCCAGGCAGAATTCATAGAACCTAGATATGGTTGCTTGGGATTAGGAGTACAAAATAATTATCTTGAGGAGTTTTCACCCCAGGTGGTTGTTGATTGTCTTGGACAGGAAAATTCCAAGGTTGAGATTGCAATTCAGGTATATATTACTTGTACACTGAGTTATGACCCCCAAGTTGGGTTTTCCCCCCAAATTTAGGTTGGAACCCAGCTTGAGGTTGACCTCCAACAACAATTTGAAAACAGTAAGTGACAGAATGACTTGTGCCTCCAACTTGATTGGATCTGTCGCAGCCAGGACTATTAGATCCTCTAGGTGGAGGTTGAGGAGGAATGTTAGGCCCCTCGAAGAGAACCTGGGTAGGTGTAGGAAAAAAACTACTAGAAACATTATACACAGGAGGAACAAAAAGATTACGACCTTTGGGTGGACTCTAGGAAAGGTTAAAAATAGAAGTATTCAGAGTGCTATACCCTGGTGGTTGTTATGGATTTGATTTAAGAGGAAGTGGTTTTCTAATAGAGGCTTGTGCGATTACCAAAATTCTGGTAGAACAAGAGTAACTTGTAGGACCATGGTAGAGCTAGCGAGATGGAGGGGAAGAATTGTATGAGAACCAACAAACAATTGGTTTGAAACCATGACAACATTATTGGTTGTGCCAACAAAATGATCTAAAGGTATTTTATAAGCAATGGAAGTCACATGCGTATGTTATGGCATAGGTTTATTAGAGGTACTTTGGCGTAGGTGGCTCATTCCTACCTTTTCAAAAATATTGTGTCCCAAAGAGGTCCTGCAAAGAGAATGGACAAGGACAAAAGAGCTATGATTAAAAAATCTAGCAGTCTGAACCGGAGTTCTAAATGACTCACTATGAAGGGGTGGATCATCTACACAAGAATTTGTGTAAGGTCCAATAGGTAATCTAGTGTAATCTTCAACAACAACGTCTCCCAATGAAATTATTTGGAGCAAAAGTGGATCTTGCACAACACTCAATAACATATTTGCAGGGAGTATTGATTCGTCCAATGGAGTAGAACTTCCAATATCTGATCCTATGTCATTATTTATTGCTCCTTTAGGAGAACCCTCTAGTGAGTTAGGAAGAAAATGAGTGTATTCTTATGGATCTTCTGGAGGTAACCTTTGCATCCTACATGAACGTCGATGGTCGATGTTCGCCGCATCAAATAAATAATGAATGAAATCTATGGCCAACTAGAGAAACAAACAACACTCACTAATAATATATATATATATATATATATATATATATATATATATATATATATATATATATATATATATATATATATATATATATATATATATCAAACATGCAAACAAAACCTTCTTATTTCGAAGTCACTAGTTCATGATGAAATCTAATGTCCTGAAATCAAGACAAGAAGGGGCTAGGATAAAGCAGGTCGAAAATTTACATCGACAACCTTCTTAACGAACTTACACCCTAGTGCAAGATCCCACACATAATTGTGGGTATACCCTCCAAGGATCCCAAGTGATTTTAGCCAACCTTGATTCTAGGTACCGTGAAGACTTTCCCCTCCACAATCACCTAGTGTAAAGACTCTAAATATTGGCCACTAAGGTTACCAATTAAGACAATGATGCGTGGGGAAACAGTCGATAGTCTGTTCCACGTGCAAGGGTAGGGTATATAATCTTGAAATCAACTCGATAAGGTCCCCACAAGATTTTCTTCTCAAGTGACCCCCAATAATAAACACAATATCTACACTAAGACCAACAAAGCAGGGTGAGTAAATTTTTCAGTCCTAATGCGACCTCATGATTGACCCTTGTTTTAGAAGGGTTGTTGAGGACACAATGTAGCAAGTGGATTTCTACTCTCCCTATCACAAGATACTATTGTGTGTTTCAATGATTTGGAGAGTGTGCCTTACAACCTATTCCAAAGCACTGTCCTAGCTAATGTTGGTGTATAAAAGTTCTAAAAAATAAAATTTGCTAATATATTTTAAAATTACGTTGTATTTTAAAGGTTGTTTCTTACTCAAAAGGGAAACAAAAATGAAATCGATGATGTATTTGACCTTGACCTAATAAAATGCAACAGGATATGAAATGCAATCATTTCATTCAATGAACTCTAATTACAATAGGGGGAAGGTTTCTCTTTCCATAATAAAAAAATTACAAAGAACTATTTCTCAATCTTTGAATGATATGAATTCCAAACAATCAAAGCTACTAAATCTTCCAATTTTCTCTTTTCGAAAAATATTTGAATGCAAAAAAATTCTTACAAAGACTACTAAAAAGAAAAATAAAGTTCAATCCTTTCCTTTTAAAATAAGAACAAAGACATAATCCAAAAGAGAAAGAATGGTCTAAGAAGACTAATGAATTCTTAACACTATTTCCTAAATCAAACTCACAATGCAAGCAAAAAATGAAAAGATAAGAAAACTATTTGTTGAATGCAAACAAAAATTGTTTCTTAATCAACAACAATCCAAAACTTAAAATCAGTCCAAAACTCAAAAGAAATCAAGAAAAAATTATCAAACAAGCACTCAAAATCAAATCCTTGAGATTATATCCTTGCAATAAGAAGTAAAAGATGAAATTTACAAAGCTTATGAAGAAGACTCTCAATTATTTAAACTCAATCAAATACATGCTTAAAATATGTAAACCAATCATTCACCAAAGCCATAAGTTCATCCTAGGTAGTAAAAACAAATATGGGTAAAGAAAAGAAAATTGACTGTCACTCTAATAATTTCTACTGGAATCGTCACAATCTGCAGAAGGGTATAGTGCAACATCATCTCCCTAGTATACACAAGAAAATTGCGAAGATGAAGAATCTTTGTAGGACGAAAACAAGATATAGTGCGACGATCTCTAAATATAAAGAAAATTTTGAAGAATGACAAAATTTCTCAATGAACTTTTAGAACTAGGGAGTCAAGATAGATCACCCACAAACTCAGATAATTAAATTGATCAAAAGAAGGCAGGCTAAAATCAAATAAGAACCAAAAAAACAAAAGAAGTTGTATGCCTAGTATGGTCACCAATTTCTTTATCGGACAAATCGGTAAGTGCGGACACAAATTGATCTCCCTAATTTCAATAGGAACCTAGAACAAAACAAGACATAATAAAAACTTCACCTTATACTTCATTGTTATATAAACTAGTTCAAAGAGGGATAAGTGACATACCTTTTAAATGACGCTTGATCCTCGCTAGTGTTTTTCTTGTTGTTCCATATATGGATTTGTGGGATGGTGAACCTGTTTAAGAAGCACAAACCAACAAAGAGGGAGAGAACAAATATATGTATACTCCAATCAATTATATGTATAAGATGAAGGAGTTATACAATAAAAGTAAAGAAACCTTTATAGGTAAGCAATGTATTGGTACATTATATTAAAGGAAAGTGGAGAATACAATGCATGTCTTCATGTTTCAAGGTCCCTTTCAATGGCTCTTTTCTCCGACACACACACCTTTGCTCAAATTCCTTTGATGAAGAAGATCCACAATCTGACTTAGAGAGTTAAATCAAAGTTATCTTAAGTATAATCTATAGAAGAACTCTTCATTCATAAGCAAGCCTTAGCCTTTTTCATAAGAGATCTCTCTTTATATAGGGTGAAATATGGATGGATGAGGATATTAGGATGATCCCACTAAATTAGAGAAGCGAGTACATCCAAAACCATGAGAGGCCACCTCATCTTCTAGAAGATTCCCTTATAGTACCTTCGTGAATTTCATTTTTCCCTTGTTTGAGCATCGTCGCACCCTATGCACATGCAACCTGCGAAGACATTGCTATCCATATTTGGTGCAACATGTGATGATCAAGCATCATTTCACCCCAAGTATAGATAAGGATGCGATGATCTCCTTTGTCATAGTTTTTAAGGAAGAAAAGGTAAACCAATTTTCTCATGGAGAAAGTCTCTTTTAGTGTTTTTAGGGAACATGGAAGTGAGTTATTCACATGTCGTTAGTTGATCACTAGGGTGACCAAAATAATGTGTAACACTTGAAAGGAAAGCCAGATGTCTCGAAATACTACAAAGAAAAAAAGGGGATACACTATCTTGGGTTATGCAGGCTGATGGCGAATGAGATGTTGTAGGTTAGAATTATTGTTGGATTTTTCTACCTTGGATAGATAACACCTACAATGTTTGGGAGACCATAGCTGGGTTTACATAAGATCTTTTCCTAGTGGAGTCATATCCCCTTCTCGGGGGTGACTTTCTAATGAGAGAGTTGGAGCAACAAAGTCTATCGTTGGAAGGAACAACTAAGCTCTGTAGCGAGTCGATGTTTAAAAAAAATTAAGTTCCATTTTTATGTGTATTTTGACATTGTTAGATTATGTATTGATGCGATAATTGTTGTAATGTAATAGAATCTTTTTGTATATATACATGTATGAATTTTTAATGTGTTATGCATAATTGTGCATGTAAAGTTGTATGTTGGAACATGTTCTATTATACAGTATTAGATTTTGATTATGCTTGTGGTGAAATCAAAAGGAAATTGTTAAATTTCCCAGTACCCTACCACCCCAGCAAGCACCGAGGTTGTTAGGTACACTACATCGCCCCTCTATCATTCGTGGATCTATATTGTCATTATGTGGGACAAATGCTCAAATTTCATAAGGAAACGATGTCAAATTTGTCAAAAATCCACAGCGCCATTTTTAAAAGTTTCCATTCAAATAATAATTTAATATTTA
>JZKD02S2137101.1:457054-483820 GCA_000966675.3 Picea glauca | reverse complement strand
TAAAAATATTTAGATAATTAATTAAACTAAAAATTATTATTATTTAAACATTAGTAAGTAGCAAACATTTTTTATATTAACTTGTAATTAAACATATGTAAGTTGAAAAAATTCATATTAATTACAAAAACATTACTTGTAATTAGACATTTGTAAGTGGCAAACATTCATATTAATCACAAAAAAATATTACTGATAATGTAATTAAACATTCATACTATACAAAAACAAAAAAAACATTACTTACTAATGACAATTTTTAATTTGCCTCAAAAATATTGATTCTCTCTTTTCTATATAGGCTAACATATATCTAGTACCATCCTCAAAGATTCTTCTAGTAATGTTGACAACTTATCAACATCTAATGCTAGTATCATTATCTCGACAAATTTCATATCTCTATATTTCTTCGAGAATTCCAGTGACATAATTACTATCTTCAAATAATTGTGGT
This sequence comes from Picea glauca, assembly GCA_000966675.3. Classification (NCBI taxonomy): domain Eukaryota; kingdom Viridiplantae; phylum Streptophyta; class Pinopsida; order Pinales; family Pinaceae; genus Picea; species Picea glauca. The sequence continues at coordinate 483,363 of JZKD02S2137101.1, read as the reverse complement.
ATCGATGGCTTGGAAGTTTTATTAAACAAATTCGTCCTTCGTTCCAAAATAAGTTTTTAAATATTCTTTTTAACATTAACTTAATTTTTTTTTGGGATATATTTAATTATAAATGATTTTACAAAATTTTCATGAGGAATATTTGTCAATGCATATAAAAAATATGGTGAAAATGTTTCTAGTTCTTTTTTTAAGGTACTATACAATTGTATATAAACTTTAAGAGTTCTAAACTTTTTATTCCCAAACAATTTTTATAGGGAAATTTCTAGATGCACATAAAGTTATGAGGAGATTCCAATTTTAGAAAGTTTCCTCTATTTTGTAACAAGTGATTTTGAAGGCCACATACTAGTACTCATGTTGATAAACATAGATATTTTCCATCAAATGAGTAAAACAACAAGAAGGAAGCATACATAGAGAGAAAACAACTGGGGTTATCATAGGACATCCTTCTACACCTCTATTGGTACTGACAAGTAGTACCATATTATATAGAATTCGTTTATGCTAAAATGTGTTAATGATTTCCTAGTGGTATTAGATTACATGGCTATGGAATTTTTTAAAGTTATTATTCAATAACTCTCTATATTGTAAAAAGGGTTTATCCCACATGGATTATGGGATTTATTCTCCTTTCACTTTCTCATATATAATAGAGGTGAAGGAATCCCTTTAGGAGAGCAAGAGTGTGAGAGACTTAGCAGTGGCTTATGGTATTGATATTTAGCCTAGACCCTATGGGTCCTTAGGACAGATCATCCATATGGTCGAGTGTTCTCTTTCCTTGTAAGATTGAAGAGTTTCCTTGAGGAATAAAAGACCAAATTCCATGTATGTTCCCCACAATGGGGTTTTACATATGTTATTGCATATTTATTAGATATAACATGGTATCAGAGAAATTCTCTTTTGAATGTTTTGCATTAAGTTCCAATGGATTTGTTTTTTGGGTCTCCCTTCTCATGTGGATTTGCTTTTTTATCTAGACATCCACTTTCGTTTTCATTGAATATGAGCATATATCACCTTTTCTGAGCCCTTTTCTACAAATTTGACCTCACCATTGTGTTTATAATAGAGGAATCAATTACTATTGGTTCATCAAAATTGGCTTCCATTTGCCTAGATCTAAATTAATTTTCCTAGCCTAGCTTAGATCATTTTTTTTTTTAAACCTAAAGTTTTTGGGATTTTTTTTAGGTTTGGTGGATTACCGAGCCTATTTTTTTAGCGAGCTTGTTTTTTCTTCCGAAATTGATACCTTTTGATTTGTGAGACCTTTTTGGGTGATTTTTTTTTTGTGGTTTTTTTTTTTTTTTTTGTTCTGCCATCTACATATCTAGCCTACTCGCTATCCTCTACATGGTTGTACGGAATGTATGGACACATTTTTATTTTTATTTTACAAACCCTCTATTTTTCCCAAATTCACATGTGTATGATTGATTTTTCTCAGATCTACACCGGTTTGCTATTTTGAAGGTTGATTTCTTTGTGTTGAAGGTCGATTTGCATCTTGGAGGGCCAACTTGTCTATGTTGGAGGCCGATTTGACTATTTCAAGGTCCAATCTATCACTTTGGGGGTCGGTTTGTGTCTTTAAGCAACCGATCTGATTGTTAGAAGGGATATTTCACTCAACTGTAGAATTCTGGCAACAATTTCACTCGACAACAGGTTGTTTTGTAGGAATTTTTCTTGTTGGAGGCCGATTTCTCCCACATTTCCCACATATGGAGGTATTTACCTTCTCTTTCCTATGTACAACCACCTCCCTCTTCATTTATCACCATGTATGGATTCGTACGTGTGATTTCCGGTGCTTGGATTTTTGGTCGTGGATTTCCATAATGGATTTTCACTAAAAGTCGTGTCTAGTGTTAGCATCATTATTTTTAGGGTAAGGTTGAAAGTTTGTTTAGAGTTTGCAAAGTCATGTCTTGGTCTTGAGAAGACCAAGGCATTCCTAATTGAGTCACAATGTGTGTGTATGTATTGATTCATGGGATGATTCAAGAAACCTTAGGTTATCGATCAAATAAAAGATAAGGTGCATGTCAAATGGGAGTCAAGTCATAAGTCCGAGTCAAATGGTTTGTATACATCATTACATATTATGAAGGTGAAGAAGTCATTAAAGGTCCATAGGATGTTTATCATCATGAAATAATTTGTAAAGGTCCTTGGTTTTTAGTTTAAAATGACTTCATAAAGTGGGAAATGCTATGTCAAAATCGAGTCATAAGTCTAGGAGGGAAGGTCTTGTCAAAGTATAATAGTGAACATAATCACAGGTGATTAAGTTAGTAAAAGTAGTGATGGTTCTCATGTCATTTGTACCTTGGAAAGTAAAAAATTGTGCGTGCTACACAAATTTGATGCGCAAGTCACTTAAATAATTTGAAAGGTCTTATCACCTCAAACAAGTACTTTCCCTCTCAAAACCTCTCCCTATCAATTCATACATGCCTCTTCACCATATTTTATCCATTTGCATGCATCCTCGACCTGATATTTGGACTTTTACTCTTGAGAAAGCTCCAAGAATCCTCTACTACACAACCTCTGTTGTTCGCTACACAACTCCTGTGCAGGCTCCCTCGCTACACAAACCATGTATCGCTTTCCTCGCTACACAAACCCCAATGCAGTTGTCCTCGCTACACATCCTATATCCAATCATTTTTTGTGTAAAAAACCTTTAAAATCCTGTTTTATCCATGCCTTTATACTTTCTAAGTAACCCGCCTCTCATATAGTGAAAGTTTTTTATGCTAATTCGAGAAAACCCCAAGCCTGTTGATTTGCTATGCAAATTTCCTGTTGAGATTTGAAGACCTTTTCTCTTGTCATAGTTTTGAATCCATCTTGCAGAGATATCCATAGAGCTATGAAAACAAGGGGGAATAAGAAGTATGGGGGAGACAACGTGCTAAGGTATGAGCCACAAAGTCTCAATTTGGTGAATTCAGAACTTGCATTCAGAGTGTCTTTTGAGCAGGTTGGGTGCATAAGGTTTTGTGAGAAGATCCAAGGGTATAACATACATTTAACAAAGGAGTTTTCCCTAAATTATAATGGTGTCCATAAAACAGTTGTTGGGGTCATCTTCCTTGTATCGGAAGAGACAATAGCTGTTGCAACAAAAATCCCAATCCAAGGATAAAAATGGTTCAAAGGTATGCCTCTTGATCTTGTGTTTTACATTGATTTCCTCAAGACTAAGTATATAAATCAAAAAATTGGTGCCACTATTCCCAGGGAGTATGTGCTAGAGCCCCATGAGAAGATGTTGAGGGTTATACAAAGGTATTTCACTTATGAGAGTAGGTTCGACAGGGTATACCAGTACCATGTGAGAATCCTCATGCATTTCATAGGAAAAATCCCCCTAAGATTTCCTTTTTACATGTATATAAGCTTAGGTAAAATGGCATATAAATTCCAAACCTGGGTTGACCAACTTAAGAGCATCTTGTTTCAATTTTCCTTGGTAAAGATACTAGTGGTTGAGGAACTTACAAAACTAAACATGGACTAGGATTCCTTCTTAGCCTCAACCAATATTCCCCTGGACCCCAAAAGAGATACCCCTTTTTTTGCTGAAATATTGGCCTCTAACAACTCAGGTGAAAAAGGAAGAAGTGCCGCAGAAAAGGGAAAATGAAAAGAGGTTGAGGGGTCTTCACCAAGCCAACCAGTTCTGAAGAAAGGTAGGAGGACATTATTCACTAATGAACCCAATGAGACAAATACACCTATCAAACCGACCACAAGGTCAACTACTAGAAGGATTCCCACACCTACAGTGCATACAAAATTTGTTAAGGTTGCAGCTCAAGATATGGATGAAGAACAAGTTAAATCAGGAGAGAAATACTCATATTTTAGGGGAATGCAACAATAGCTCAAAGAGGCTCAACATGTTATAGCTCAATTTTACCAAGATAGCATAGAATTAAAAAGGAATCTAGCTGAGAAGAATTCTAAGGAACAAACACCACAAAATAAGGCAGATCCAAAGAATGAAAGGTCAAAGGGGAAGGAAGTCATGAAATCCATGAGACCATAGTTTTATCCAAGCCTACAACACCTCTGACAAGATCCTAAGCCAAGAATAAGAGTTCAGAGATACAGGGAAAGCTTGTAGCAAGTGAAAGTCCTCCTACTTCGCCCACAAAAGGAGAAAATAACATAAGATGGCTAAATAAGCAGTTAAGGGAAGCTCAAGATCAAATCATCCAGCTCAAGGAAGAAAAGGGGATATCATAGGACATAAACATGAAACACTTTAAGGAATGCAAACCAGCCATAGATAATGCCTGTGCAACCCTTTCCAATGCCCAATCAAAATTGAAAAGAAATGCAGCCCTGTTCAGGCAAGTGGGAAATTTGAAGGTACAAAACTTAACATTAAGGAAGGAAACCATGTATCTAAAAAAAAAGATGCAATTGAATGATGATGCCAAAAGGAGGCTAGAAATACTTGTAGAAGTAGCAGAAATATGAGTGAAGAAACCTTACAATTTTGTCTTTTTGGGACGGGTGACAACATAAATCATTTCCTAACCATAGCTGTAGCTTTTGGACTGGTAAACTATCATACACAACACTTGTGTAGTGAGATCTTTCTATTCAAATGTTGTAGGCATACATGATTAGAAATAACATTGGGAGGTAATGAGAATATAGTTTTTGAGGTAAGCACTGGTCTTCATCAAGTTGTTGCCACCTGAATTTGCACGGGTTTCAAGAAAATTATGTGTGCTATGCAAATTTTCTATGCAAACACTGTAGGTATAACTTGTGTAGCGTTAGCTCTAGTTTGCTACACAAAGATGACAGAGGTTACCCAATAGCACACCAACTATCTTGAAATGGTCTCCATATGCAACTGCTGACTCATCAACAACATCATATTCGAAAATTTCTCAGATCTATGATTGTATAAGATATTTTTTGTTTTGCATTAAAGATGGTCAAAACGAATTTACTATTTTTAGAAAAGTTATTTAGGAGTTGTTCTCTTTCAATGTAACCAGATCCACCATTGTAGGCAACAATAGTTTGACTCCTAGTAGCCTAGTGTGAAAATATGATCTTATATATTTGATCACTTTTGATGTAAGGAGGGGCGATTTGGTAGAAAGTATAGTCATTTTGATCCTTATTGTAATATTATTTGAATTTGAACAAAAAATATTCTAATGGTGGTGGTCTGAAGTCTATACTCTTATCTTTGTATGTACTTCTTGTGTCCTTACTTTCATCTTCATTTTCTTCTGTTTAAATTGGATAATTAAAGGGTCTAGAATTCATCTAATGGTGCTTTAGACTCAAGTAATTTAAACTCTGTTTCTCTTCTTAACTAGTTCAAAATTCATCTTTCATGGTGCTCTGATTCTGTAATATGTTTCTTTTCCTCTTACACCCTACAGAACCAAACTCAAAACTGAAAGTTAATCACCTAATTTAGCCTTTGTTCCTCTGGAAAGTTCTACCTACCAGTCATTGTTTTCATTCATTTTTAGGGGTTGACTCCATATGCCAAAAGATCCCTCTCCTCCTTGCCAAAAAAACTCTATAAAATTCCTTCAAAACATTAAAACCTAGCCACTGACCTACCAAGAAAATCTATCTATTAGAGACTAAGTGACAAGAGAGAGCCCTCTCTGAACTGAGTAGGCTAGTATCCAGTTCTAAAGTGGTTTGTGGTTACCTTTGTAGATTGTTTCTTCAGCCCAACAATTTACTCAGTGCTAACATTTTGGTGCTGTTGTCGGGGAACAAAAGTTAAATTTTCCCTGGGAGAGAACGACCAAAGCTTCAGATTTGATTCCCGAGGGTAACGAAGAATCATACATTTTTATTGGCTGAAAATTATTTACCATGGCGACTTCATTTTATAAGATCAATAGCAAAAAAGTAACTTTATTAAGAAATCCTGGCTCCCAAAAAGATCTACACTAGAAGAAACCCTGATCCAGAACCTGTACCATCTATGTTTGATCCTAAGAAAATATTACATAAAAGAAAAGAAAGGGTAATTGACTCATTTTCTTTCCTGGAAAAAAATCTATCATTACCCAAGGATGGAGTAAAAAGCATTGATGACCTTGATTTTGACATAAAATTTGAACAAACTTTGTTTAGATCTAAATCAGAATCCAACTTGAATGAAGTTTTGTTTGATGATAAGAAATTCCAATATCTGATTCTTACTGTCCCCATTCAAATTGTTGCAATTCCTAGTTAGACTGTTCAACCAACCCAAAATCCTCCTAGAGCCATGACAACCATATTTTCTCCTCTTGCCTTGCCTGCCCAATTACATGATTTACCTCAGAATTATGCCCAAAGAATTAAATCATATGATGCTGAAGAAAATGCTTCAGTCCAAAAAAAATTATATTGGTTTAATGATTTTGTTGACCTAGAGGAGGTAGATCATGAGGATGTAAAAGTGAGATTGTTTGCACAAAGTCTCTCGGGTGAAGTCGAGAAATGGTTTAAATATCTTCCAACAGCTAGTATCCCTGACTTTACAGTATTTGAAACTATTTTTCTTGAAAGATGGGGTGACAAGAAAAAAACCTCTTCAATTGTTGACTCGATATAATAACACGAAAATATCACCTAGTGAGACAGTACAAGAATTTTGAACCAAGTACACGAGGGTCTATAATTCAATCCCAACTAAAGTTAAACCCCCTCCTAGAGCTTCTCAACTTCGTTATGTTGAATCTTTTGACAATGGCCTTACCTTTCTGTTGAGGGAAAGGAGATCTAATACACTATATGACATGATAAATGATGCTATTGAAGTAGAGGTAAATCTGATGACATTAGGAAAGATTAAGCACAATCCTGATATTGATATGAAAAAGGTTCAAGGAGAATCTCAACCTTCAACTTCCAAGTCATCACATGTAAAGTTTGATTTAATGATGAAGACTATGGAAAAGTTTATGGAAAATTTTTCCTTGGATAACAAGCCTACTATCAGAGATCAAGCTGAATTCATGATTTTTTTTTTATAAGAGCACCAGGCCCACAGATCAGACAAAGAGACCAGAGAAATCAAGGTGATCAACAAATAAAATCCCCCTTCCAAAATAAATATATGAATGGAAATTTTGATGAATCTCTTGAAGACAACATACATTGTTGTGATGATACTGAAACAAATGTGTTCTTAACTAAAGAAGAACATGATCAATTTATGGATGCAAATGATAAGTTTATGCAGGAAAATGATGATTTGATGTCAATGGAATCAGATGAGTACAAAAAAGGATACCAAAATGCCATAATGTAGTTTCCAAAATAGTATAACCTAAGAAGTAAATAAGTGCCTGAAGTTCCCCAGAAAGGGAATAAAAACAAGGACCCTCAAACAAATGCATCCTCCTCAAATCAGCCTAAAAAGGACAACCTTGCAAAGGATGTGCAATATAAAGGAAAACAACAGGAAAAGCCCCTAAACAAGGCCCCTGATATGCAAAGGAATTTAATCATCAAAGAGGTAGAGAAAATTCAATCTCCTTTTAATTTTGAAAATGAGATGGAAAAGATTAAAATTTTTGTACCTTTCAATGAGTTAATCAACAATGTTGCCTACATAATTCAAATCATTAAGATGATAAAAATGGAAGAAGCTTATGATACTTTGAATGTTCAAGATGATCACCCTACTATCTTGTTTGGTCCACGTGTGGAAGAATGCAGCGAGGATGGTGATGTTCCTCCATTTTATATCAGTCTTAAGATTCATGACATGACCTTGCACAATGCAATGCTAGATTCAAGAGAATCACATAATTTAATGTCTTAAGTAGTCATGGATGAACTAGGCATAGACATCACTAGACCTTATAAAGATTTGTTTTCTTTTGAATCAAGGAAAGTTAAGTGTTTAGGCTTGATCAAAGATCTATGTGTGTCTTTATCTCAACTCCCATCAAACAATATGGTCATGGATGTAGTAATTTCTGAGTTTCCCCCAAAGTTTGTCATGTTGTTGTCAAGATTTTAGGCTGCAAAATTGAAAGGTAATCTACAAATGGACATTCCATATGCAACTATACAATTTTTTGGCCAAGAAATGAGACTTTACAGGGAAGTACTGTTGAAGTACATGATGAGTAACAAAATCATACCAAACAATAATCCTGTTTACTTTGTAGATACTGAGGTTGGTTCTTCCATTTTCTACAATGACCTGTGTTTTGAAGAAGAAGATCCAAAGACTGTTGATGTCCCTGTGAAATACGAACTATCAAGTAGAGAAAATTGAAGATCAACAAAATGGAGAAGATGATTATATGTGTAATATGAATTTTTATTGAGATGCTAGCAAAGAGAGAGCTGGAGAAGGTGTTTGGATTATTCCTCCTAGAACAGGTTCAAATTGTTCTTGCAAATTTTCTTTTGACTGCAAAAATAACATGGTTGAATATGAGGCATTGATTTTGGGATTGAAGAATTTGAAAGAATTGGGTGCAAAGAGAACAATTGTACATGGGGATTCTGATCTTGTCATAAATTAGATAAAGGGAATATATCAATCAAAGCATCCCAAGTTAAGGGCATATATGAATATAGTTCTTGATCTTCTTGAATTTTTTTCAGAATATAACCTCTCAGTGATTCCAAGAGGGTAAACTCTAATTGCTGATGCACTAGCCACTTCAACATATGTTTTAAATATTCCTATTTTTCCTAACAGAAAGTATAAAATTGAAGTCAATCACATGCCAATAGTACCTAACAAAATTAAGTATTGGACTATTTTTGAGGATGACAAGCAAGTAGAAAGATTCCTTCAAATGACTGATGAATTTGCCAATTCAAATATTGACGATGAGTATTGTTGTGACCAGGAAGAGGATGCAACTGTGTTCACAAATGATGACTATTTTCAAAATCAGATTGCTGATAGAGATATAGTGCAACTAAAAAAGAACATCATTCCCAAGGGTTTGGTTCCATTGGAAAAGATTTTTGACAATAACGATGTAGCCAGAAATCCTAAAACTACTTCAAACGATGAGGACATAGAAGATTGCAACATTGGGACTCAGGAAGATCCCAAAATAATCAAATTGTCCAAGACACTCAGTCTAGAAATCAAGAAAAGAAATATCAGTTTAATGAAGGACTTCCCATACTTATTTTCCTGAAGCTAGGAGGATTTGAAGGTTTATGATACTGAGGTGATTCAACATGTAATTCCAATAAAGGTTGATAAAAAACCTTTCAAATAGAAATTGAGAAGGATTAATCCTCTGTTGCTGCCATTGATTAAGAAATAGGTAAGAAAGTTGTTTGATTCCAAAATCATAGTGTCTTTAAGATTTTCTAAATGGGTGGCTAATCTAGTGTCTGTCAGAAAGAAAATTTGTGAGATCAGGTTGTGTGTAGACTTTCAAAATCTGAATAAGGTGTCTCTCAAAGAAAATTATCCTCTTTCCAAGATGGATTACATTTTGCAGAAAGTGGTTGGATCACTTGAAATATCAATGCTTGATGGTTTTTCTAGATACAACCAAATCATGGTGCATCCTGATGATCAAGAGAAAACAACCTTTACAACACCTTGGGGTACATTCATGTATTCCAAAATTCCTTTTGGGATTATAAATGCAGGGGAAACTATCCAAAGGGCCATGGGAATATCTTTTGCTGATGAGAAAGATAAGTTTATTGTCATTTATTTAGAGGATATTACTGTGTTTTCAAATTCTTTTGATGAATATCTAAAACATTTGAGAAGGGTCTTTAAAAAATGTAGGAAGTTTGACATCTCATTAAATCTAAAAAAGTTCAATTTTGGAATGCAAGAGGGATAATTACTTGGTCATATCATTTCAAAAGAAGGAATAAAGATAGATCCGAGTAGAGTGTAAGCAATTCTGAAGACTGACACACCCAAAAGCGAAAAGGAGGTACAATATTTTCTTGGAAGAGTAAATTTTTTGAGAAGGTTTATCCCTAACCTGGCTGAAAATCATAAAATATATTACTAACATGCTCAAAAAAGGCAGTGAGATAAAGTGGAATCCAGAAGCCAGGAAACATTTTTAGGATATAAAAGTAGCATTGACCAAGGCATCGATATTGGCTAGTCTAGATTTTGCAAAAGATTTTATCTTGTTCTCTTTTGCTTCAGAACAAACTATTGTTGGTGTTTTGTTGCAAAAAAATGAACAAAATTTTGAAAGGTGTTGACGCTTGAATCCATTAGGACCGAAACGAAAACCTCATGAGGATGCAAATCCTCCTGCATTTTTATAGAGGTGGTACTCCTCTGTCCAAATTTTATAAATGTGGGACTTTTAAAAATTTTTGTCAAAGGAAAGTGAAATAGATATAACAGAAAATGGAAAATATTTTTATTTTTCTCTTAAAAAGAGTGTTCCTGAGAAAGGACCAGGAAACAAAAACATTCATACATTTAAAGCAAATAAACAAAACTTCCTCACATCCATCATAGTAGGGCTAAGATTTATTATCACATAAAAACTAAAAGAAAATGATCTGCATGCATAAGAGAACTTTGACAGAGTAGTACATGGGAAGCTCAAATGGAGATAACGATAGATCAACCTCAAATATTTTATATTCAGAAAAACTAGGTTACAAAGTACAGTCGAGATTGTTCCCAAAATAGCTCTCTTGGAATTTCTAAAAAATATATAGTTCAATACATATTATTTGAAATTATAATGCGTTTGTCATAAAGACTAGGATTGGGGCTCCGATGGATCATAAAGAAAATATGTATAAGAATGAAGTTCGTAGAAAGAAGAAAGTGGGTGGAGGAAGGCAACAAGACTTGGAAAGAAGAAAAAGGAAAATATCAGTCTTTGGTTAAACCTTTCTATTTAAAGAGGTGGAGTAACTGGATGAAAATCTTGATAAATAAAAAAAGATGTGATCAGTATGAATTTACTATGATGGTATCTCATGGTTTATCACTTTCTCGTTGATGTCCTTTTATGGATCTCCTCAGTGGTTATAGGAACCATCTCAACCATCCTTTTCTCTTCATTGGTAAGCTTGTCAACAACCTTTTTAAACCACTCCTCGATGTAGCTCCTCATTGACGCCACGTTGATTTCATGCCGGATTTTTATATTGAAGAGTTCGCCTTCCAAGTCCCTTAAATCAATAGAAATGTTCCACAAAGCTTCTTGAATATATTTATTTTTAATCGAATAATAAACTAGCCAATTTTCCACGTCATCTTCACAATATTCAAGAATGCCATAGAATTTTCTAAATGACAACCCTTTAAAGATCTCAACTTGTTCATCAAATGCTTTCTTGGTAAAGATAAATGCGTTGAGTATCAATTTGGGGTCTTGGACCTCATTGGTGCTGCCAGCTAGATCTATCTCAGTTAGCTTCTTGAACAATTCCTCTCTTCTGGTTATGGCCTGACTGCATGCTTGAACAATAATATTTAGGTTTTTAACCTTTTCCTTCCAACATGCGTTCAGTTGTTTTATCCGGTTCAGAGAAGGGATACCCTCCTCTCTTTGTCTCAATTCTATCATATTGGTAACTTTAACACCAAATGGTACAACCGCATCGAGGTAGAAACCTTCCTCGTTTTTCAAATCTGCCTGCAGATATTCATGAAAAGCATGTTCTCTCGTTCCAAAAGAGGTCATGCTCTTTGACATCTCCCAAGCCTCTGTTATTAATTCTATTCTTTTCTTGATATTATTTTCCACGTAGCCTTGGGCTGATGTGAGAAGGCTTTCCGATCCTTTTCATTTTTCCGTAGGTGTGGTAGGTCCGATCATTGCTAAAGGACTATAAAGTACTAGAAGGGGCATTAAATATTCCTCCAATTTTGATTCACTCCTTCAACCTGACATTCTCCACTTCAAGGCCTCCAATAGAATTGTCTAGAGCATCTCCAGTTTCTCGGTGTATATGGGAAATTTGGGAAGGATGCATGTTTCGTAGGTTAATCTCTGAACGATATTTCCCCTTATTATTCTTTACATCCCTCTTCTCAATAATCAAAGTTTTGGACTCGATGTCAAAAACAATGCTCTGAAATGCAAAAGACTCTTCTTCGTCGAAGGTCTTGGTCTCAATTATTTCCATCTGAGGGTTCTAGTGAGCAGTTTTCTCTAGTTGTTAGACGTTGGGGGACACTTTCTCAATGCCAATTTCGAGTTCCATATCCTCAAGGGAGAGGTCGTGGATATCACTTTCTCCTCGAGGTCCCTCCTCTTCTTGCACAATGTTTTTTCTTTTCTTCCTCAAAGGAAGTTTATGAGAACTTTCAAATTTTCCGAAAGGATGGTTCTTATCTCCTCCTCTGCCTGAAGAACTGTGGGTTACTTTCTTACTTTGGTAGGTCATTGGAGCACTGCTCTGAGATGTTGTACTCTTTGGCGTGACAGTCATGGATTGGGCATTTTTCTCACCTGAACCTTTTCCTCTCTGCTTGTACGACTAATTGGCATTGAGTATTGTCTCCAGGTAGTCGGTGTCACGAGTGGGAGTGCTTGAGGCATTGTCTCTGTATTCATTCAGGATAATATTAATGAAAGAATTGTTGAAACCAAAAACCAATAGATGTTATACAAAAATACCACTAGGGTCGAAACCTTTGACTTTTTTCAACATATTTTAAATTGAGGCTATGGAAATGGCCCGCGAATTCATAGATATTGTTCATATTTCTAAATATTAAATCCTGGACTTTCCAAGGCATAGGTATGAATTACTTTTTTCTATTTTCAAGGAAAATATGCAACCAGTAGTTGTACTGCCTTTCTATTTTAGAAACAAACATTTTGTCAGATATGTGGCACGAAAGGAAGGAAGGATTTTCCTTGGATCCAAAAATCCTTATAAATTTATAATTTTGCATTTGTTCTAGTGTCCCCTTCCTATCCAAGAACTTACTTGCCTGGTTAGACATCCAAGGAGCATTATTTCCAAACAAAAAATCTTTAAAAACTAAGACAAAATCATTAAAAAATTCATAAAAATGCTGGGAGGCCTTGTGCCTCCACAATGTTTGATACCAGAAGGTTATTGGGTCAAATTCACAGTTTACCTTCTTGCACATAGATAATCTAGGGAACTGAAAACAATACGCTATTTTGAAAACCAAATAAGATGACATAAAGAGTTTATTCTCCTTCTTGTATTGCACCAATTGGGAAGAGATTTCAATGGAAATAAACTTACCCCAATTGAAGATGGCCTATTCTTTTACCGTAAAATATAGAATGTAAAGAATCATCCAGGAGATGCTTGTCTTGGTCTCCTGTCCTGTTATCCTTGTAAAAATCCATTCAATTTTCTTTAAGGGATTTTTAAATGAGCCAACCTACAATCTTGCGATGTCCTCAAGGACGAACACTAGGTTCTCTAGGAATTCAGGTAAGAGGTCCAGTCCATTGTCATTCTTTTTTAAGAACTCCCTGCAATATTCACCTTTGAAGGTGAGCGTTGTCTTGAGAATCCTCAACATATTATGGAAAACCTGAGGTGACAGAGAGACATGGGAATGGTCCAACAACTAAATGACCTGCTGGATTGGAATATATCTCTCAGCACACCAGGTGACAAACTCCTTACAATAAAAAACTTCCAAGACACAAACTGCGCGCGCAATTCCAGGCATCTAGATTATTTCCTTCTGGGAAGAAGGGGATGAATAATAGGAATATACCCCGGACCACTGAAAAATCTGACCCTTGTGCCCAAAAATATTCATTGTATCTCCACAAAGATGTTGTCTAGTTGTTTTCATAAGTCGACGAGAACGTTCCCTTGCTCCAAATTATGTTAGGAATGAAAGATGGAGGGAGATGATATAATCCTCCGTAAATCCTGTTTTAATGTGTTTTAACAAGAGATATCCTCGAGCCTTTCTCTTATTAATGACCATCCTTTCGAACTTGTATGGTAATTTATTAGCATTAAAATCATAGTAAATGTGCAATGGGAAGGGCGTGAGGGTGGTGGGGATGGATGGGGGCAATATGTGATTTGAGATTTTTGTGAACCCAAGAACCCACAAACCCAAGAGCCTGCGATGGTGCGAGGCATGAAATTGGCTAAGTATGGGACGACGTAGAGGTCAGATGGACTCATGTAGGTAGAATGACACTTAGGCAGTTCGGGGAGTCTGAGGATTGAAATGTAGATCGTGAAACTCTTTGGTTCAATGTGTCTATCACAGAACAAAAGAACATGAAAGCTTGATCCCATCAACCTGAGAAACTGCGATCATAGAATCGACTAAGTATGGGACAACACGGCGGTCGATCAGACTCGTAATGTGAAGTTGTAGATGGAGGTGAGAAATTATAAGTCTACCAATCTGGGAACCTATGGTCTAAAAATGTGACTAAGTGTTAGAACTAGAAAGGGATAGTAAGAGGGGTAAAAAGAAAAGGGAAAAATGGGTAAGTGTAGAAGGGGGAAAATAAAGGGAGAAAAGAATTCGGTATATTAGAAAAGGGGAGGGAATTTTTTGGAAGTAGGAAATGACCTCAAAAATAGGCTCCAATTGTGGGATGATGACCCCCTGTGGGTTGTCAAGAATCCAGAATCTCTTGTGACTAGGTTCTTCCACCCATTGGGTTATGGATTCAGATTAAGAATATACAAACTAGAAATAAAATTATGTACAATGAGAATGAAAAAAGCGCTAGGAGAAGAAACCTTTCAGATGTTTCCCATTGACATGCAACATTAACCTTTTTACTTTCATATCTTGGAGAATATATGAGTTGAAGCCCAATATCTTTTTGATGACATAGGGTCCGATATAGAGTGCTTCAAACTTTGTGTGCATGGATCGATTTTCCTTGGTTTTGTTCCAAAGCAGTACTAGTTCCACCTTCTAAAGTTTCTTCATAGTTGTGCTTTGAGAAAAATATTTTTTGACGATCTTCTACCTCTGAGAAGTCCGATTCAGGGCTTTGCTTCGTTCCTCATCCATCTTCAACAATTGATTGATCCTTTTCTGGGTAGGCAAAGTGTCTTCCGTATCTTCAATATTAACCACAGAGATCAATGCGTTAAGCTCGAGGTTAATTGGCATTTTTTCATCTTTCCCACAAACCAATAGATATGGAGTCATACCGGTACTATCCTGTGAGGTTGTTCTACTTTCCCATAATGCTTCTTTCAGCTTTAGATGCCAATTCCTCTAGTTTCCATCAACAATTTTCTTCGATATATGCACAAGTGTTTTGTTCGCGGATTTGGCAAGCCATTTCATTATGGATAATAATTTGAAAACTGACCCATGATGTTCCCATATTATTCTCAAAACTCTATGAATTTTGACCCAATGAATATTGAACCATTGTTTGTGATAAATTTATCAGTGACACCAAACCTCGACAGAATGTTGTCCTTGAGGAATTCAATCAATTCTTCAGCGTCGACCTTCTTCAGCGTCACCACTTTTGGCCATTTTGTGAAATAATCGGTAGTTGTTAGAATGTACATGTTCCCTTTGCTATATTTCAGATTAATTGGCCCAACAACATCAAGTCCCATTGGGAAAATGGTTGTTCCACCACAATCGACTGGAGAGGCATCACAACTTTCTTCATTTTTCCTGAGAGTTGTTGCCATGAAAAACATTTCCTTATGCGACATACGAGTCCCTGAAGATTGACGACCAGTAGAATCCTTCTTTGATTATTTTGTGAGCAGTTGCAGTGGGTTCAAAGTGTCCACCACATATTCCCTCATGGAATTATTTGATCAATCCTAGAGCTTGATTCTCATCGATGCATCTCAACAATATACCATCAAAATTTATTCTGAAAAGTATGTCATCAATCAACACATATTGGTTTTCCTTCATCTTGAGTGTCCTTCGCTCCTTGGAGCTCATTATAACAAGGAATTTCTCGGATCTTAAATAGAATATGATATCTCTGTACCATTCTGAATCAGCTAATGGTTCCTTGACTGAGATTGAAATCATCCCATCGACTGAGTCCCCATTCACCATAAGCTTGCATAATCCTTTTCCTTTTATTGCCTTCAATGGTTTGATCTCGATATCGTACTCTTGAATTTTTTCTAGCTAGTTTGCCCATTTCCCTTCTCTCAACTGTTGATTTAGAAGCATCTTGATAGGGGATGAGGGGACATAGGAAATAACATGAGAGTTTAATATATAAGTTTGAAAGTGTGCCACGTATTTTACAAGAGCCAAATCATGTTTCTCGAGTTCTGAATACCTCAACTCATAGTCATATACAATTTTTCTCATAAAACTTATGGGGATATCTTCTCTGTTTCTATTTTTCTGAGTGAGGACAGATGTGGAAAATGCCTCTATAAAGAATGAATAGATAATAAAATCCCTTTGAAAATATGGACTAATGAGGACGGGAGCAGCGGTGATGGCCCCCTTGATATTGTTGAATGCTTCCTGAGTATCTATTGTCCACTCAAACCTCTGCTATTTTTTCAACAACAAATTGATGGGTTTTACGATGCTTGCGTAATCAAGAACAAATCTTTGAACAAAATTAATTTTCCTGAAGAATGACTGGACTCCCTTCTTGGATGTTGGGGGGTTGAGTTCATTAATTTATTTAACTCTTTCCAGGTCAATGTAAATCCCTTCCTTTCATACAATGTGGCCCAACAACTTGCTTTGAGTCACAACAAACAATAATTTCTTTGGGTTGAGAGAGACGCTGTATAATCTACATCTTTCAAAGAATTTTATTAAATAATGGATGTGATCCTCCCTTTTTCTTGAATACATTGTCAAGTCATCTTGGTAGTCTTCCATGGAATTTCCTATCAATCCGATGGACACATGATCCATGGACCTTTGGAACGTGTCTCCAACATTCTTCAAATCGAAGGGCATTCTAGCGTATGCATACATTTCCCATGGTGTGATAAATGTTTTCTTTGTTGTATCTTCCTCAACCAATAAAACTTGATTATATCCATAGAAACCATCCAACATAGACATGCATTCCGATCCTATAACTTGTTGTAGTAGAAAATCCATGTTGGGCAGTGAAAAATTATCTTTTATTCTCACTTTGTTAAGATCTTTGAAGTCGATGCACATTCGGTTTTCCTAGGTCTTCTTCCTAAAAATCATTGGATTTGAAAGCTAGTATGAATGTCTGATGGGATAGATTATTCTTTCCTTATTCAACTTTTCCAACTCAATTTTTACCAGAGGCTTCAGCTTGGGATTCATCATTCTTATTTTTTGTTTCACTAGTTTGGCTTCTTCCCTCAAAGGAATGATATACTGGAATATTGTTTTGTCATAATCCTTTAAGTCATCATAGGTCCAAGCAAACACATCAATATATTCTTTGAATAAGGCGACATATTGGTCAACTTCTTCGGGGGTGCAATCGACTCCCAAATTGACATATTTCGAGGACTGGTCTGTTCCAATATTGAATTTTCTTGTCTCTTCCGCCTTTCGAACTGAAACTTCTTCAAGAATATTATTGGCATGATCATATTTTGTGAACAAAGATTTGGATTGTATGCAGTATTTGGGGATGACAATCACTTTATCATCTTCTTCTTCATCATCGTTTAACAAAAAATTCTCCAATTGTTCATCATTGTCAAACACTTGCAAGTACTCAATATTATTGGGCATGGATGGCCTAAAGGCCCTTTCCACCTGGAAAGATGTTTTTCTCGGGACATCGTCTAGATTTGATAATGAAGCCACCAAATCTAGTGAATCAGCCTTGTGGTTCTTATCCCTTGGAATGAAAGCAATATTGAAAGAGCTGAAATATTCCATCAATTCATTAACTCTTTTGAAATACAGTTTAATTCTTTCCTTTTTGATTTTGTATTTTTGGGTAACCTGGTTGATGACCAACTCTGAATCTCCAGTCACAATGAGATGTTCTATTTTCATTCCTTGTGCGAGGATCATCCCTATATTAAAGATTCATATTATTCGTCGTTATTCGTGCATGGATTCTCCAGTCTTACAACATGAGGATGCGTCGTTTTATCTGGGCTTATGAGAACAATTCCAACTTCGTTCCTCGATTTAGAACATGCTCCATCAAATAACATCCTCCAGTAGCCTTGAAATACACATTCTGGGGCCTCCAAGTCTTGAACTTGTTCTAGGCTTTTGTTTTTCTCCATGTCCAAGATAACATAGTTTCTGATCTCAAAATCTATGTAGTCTTCCATTAATTCATTATCCTCCTTCTTGAAGGAGAAAGTTTTTTTGGGCTCTCGAGGTACTTTAATCATTGCTCCATCCTTGCCTGGTAGCATCATACAACTATCGTCATTCATTATATATCCACCGATCATGGAGCTCCAATATCTTCCCAGCACAACCCCATATGCTGGAGGTAGGTCTACCCCAATAATATTAAAAATTGTGATGATGTGGGGAGCTGCTATAATCCATGCATAACAATCCTTGATTTCTCCGTATGCTGACACTTTTCTAGAATCAATGGCATATATGCTCTCCCCAGTTTCATAATATTTAGTGCAAATCATGCCCAATGATTCCATGACCGTGAGTGAAATTATATTATTTGTCACACCGGTATCAACTAAACATTTATGTAATGCAACACCATGGTTTTCAATTGAGATGTAGAAGGGAAGAATTTTACCTCTCATCTTAGTAGTCGATGGGCTCTGGTTCTGTTTTGGAGTGGTAACAACAACTTTAGTTCTTTCTGATGGATCATCCAACAACTTTGAGATGTTCTACCTCTATTGAGGAATATTCACCACTTCCATAAAAGGAAAGGTTATTCTCAACTTACTTAATTCCTCCATGACATTATACATCATTTGAGTTGAGCTTGTTGCTATGGGTTGCCTCATGGTTCCAATTGTCACCTTCTCATTCAATACTTTTTCATTTGCTTTTTCTTTTCTTTTTCTTTTTCCTTTTCTTTGTCGGAGTCTCCTTTATTCTTTGGTCTATTTACAAATCCTCTTGTCTGGGTGACATTTTCTTGCGAGTTAGGATCGCTATCGCCCTCTCCATATATATACATGGACACCTCACATCTTCCCATCTGCATTGTCTCAGAGCATTCATCTGGTAAGTAATATCCTTCTTGGTCGGTCAATTGTTTGCCACATATATAATCCAAAACAAACGCATTTGGAGTGGGATGTCTGGGAACCCTTGGTCTCGGTGGGTATTCAATATTATCCAATCTAACTCTATTTTTGGGGGGAGGGTTCCTCCTTTTTTTCGGGAATTGGAATTCTTGGGTTTAGCATGTAATTATCTCCCATTCTCATCCTGGTTATTTCATTTTGCATTTGTTTGATAGTTCTATTCATCTGCGCAATATCAATTCTTTGATTTGTTTCCCATTCTTCCGTAGGATCAACCTTTACGTCAAGTATGGTTCCCTTAAAAAATCCTCCTCCCATCATTTTATTATGAGCTTCTCTAGGTTTAAACTCTTCATTA
Source organism: Picea glauca (assembly GCA_000966675.3). Taxonomy (NCBI): domain Eukaryota; kingdom Viridiplantae; phylum Streptophyta; class Pinopsida; order Pinales; family Pinaceae; genus Picea; species Picea glauca. The sequence goes on along the minus strand of JZKD02S2137101.1, from coordinate 463,880 downwards.
TTTCTCGAGCTGGAATCTCCTTGATTATCAATATTCAATCCCCCCATCTGTCTTTGTACTCTTCCCAATATAAAATCGGGTTCAACGCTCGTTTCAATCATAATTTCTTCCATCTTAGTGGCCTTTGTCATTTCTTCCTCTAGAGTATCCACATGGGACGTTTTGATGCCATATTTTACATTTAGGGGCATTGCATTCTTATAGAAACTGAGAATGATAGGGTCATTTGGTCTTTTGTCTTCTAGGATTCTACTCAAGGTCTTATTGAACCTGAGATTAAAATCTCGTATCCTTTTTTTCGTCCTCAACCCAATCCAGGTGAAGTTTGTGAGGAGGGTATGGTAGGAAATTTGGGGGGGGGGGGGAGGAATATTTAGGAACATAACTTCAAGTTCGTTAAATGAGTGAATGGATCTACCGGGCAATGTTGTATACCATTCATAATATCTTTCTGATAAAGTTTTCAAAAATAACCTCACCATGACATCATCATGTTCAACTCGGTGGAAGTCATAAACACCAAGAAATATATGCAAATGCCTCTTTGCATTGATTGTCCCATCTCCAGAAAATTCCTTCAAGGTTCCCTTAGGGAGAACTGGGAGGTAATGTTGTTCACCTATGAGATTAAGGGGGGAATCTCTTACCCTCCTTCTATTTCCAAACCCCGAGATTCCTTGGTTTCTTGCAGCATCTCTTTTGCCTCCTTGTCTCTCCTCGTGATGATCGATTCAGGGTGGTTTGTCTCTTGCTGCCATTTTTGAGGAGGTTTCAAGATCAGACCTTTCACTTCTAAGGAAAGAGAGTTGCTTACTGTTACTTCAGGTAATGGGTCCCTAGAATTCATCTAGCTTCAATATTGAGCTTGTTCTTATGCTTCTCTAGCCACTCTTTGATTTCTCTGATCTTGTCGTTCCTCTCTCCTTTGTCTTCAAATAATTTATCTTTCTTCTTCTTGGAATAATATCTACCATGACTCTTCTAACTCTTCTCGAGTCTGGGTTGTTGATATTACTAGATTATAAAATTGGTTGAAAACACTTCGTTGATTATTCAGTCCAATTTCTAAATGGGGTTGGTTACCATGGTGTAAAGTCATATATTGTTTTTAAAACAGTGGGCCAAGTTCTGAATTTTCAGATCATGTCCCCAGTATGGTCTCCAAAAATGTTGATGCTTGAATCCGTTAGGACCAAAACGACAACATCATGAGGATGAAAATCCTTCTGTGTTTTTATAGAGGTGGTACTACTCTGTCTGAATTTTATAAATGTGGGACTTTTAAAGAAGTTTGTCAAAGGAAAGTGAAATAGATATAACATAAAATGGAAAATATTTTTCTTTTTCTTTTAAAAAGAGAGTTCCTGAGAATGGACCATGAAACACAAACATTCATACATTTAAAGAAAATAAACAAAACTTCCTCACATCCATCATAGTAGGGATATAGATTTATGATCACATAAAAACTAAAAGAAAATGATCTGCATGCATAAGAGAACTTTGACAGAGTAGTACATGGGTATATCAAATGGAGATAACGATAGATCAACCTCAAATACTTTATATTCAGAAAAAATGGGTTACAAAGTACAATCGAGATTGTTCCCAAAATAGCTCTCTTGGAATTTCTAAAAAATATATAGTTCAATACATATTCTCTGAAATTAAAATGCGTTTGTCATAATGATTAGGATTAGGGCTCCCATGGACGATAAAGAAAATATGTATAAGAATAAATCTCATAGAAATAAGAAAGTGGGCAGTGGAAGGCAACACGACTTGGAAAGAAGAAAAAGGAAAGTATTAGTCTTTGGTTAAACCTTTCTATTTAAAGAGGTGGAGTAACTAGATAAAAATCTTGATAAAGACAGAAATATGTGATCAATATAAACCTTCCATGATGGTATCTCATGGTATATCACTTGCTCACTGATGTCCTTTTATGGCTCTCCTCAACGGTTATAGGAACTGTCTCAACCATCCTTTTCCCTTCCTTGGTAAGCTTGTCGACAACCTTTTTAAACCACTCCTCGATGTAGCTCCTCATTGGTGGCACGTTGATTTCATGCCGGATTTTTATATTGAAGAGTTCGCCTTCCAATTCCCTTAGATCAATAGAAATGTTCCACAAATCTTCTTCAATATCTTGATTTTTAATTGAATAATCAACTAGCCAGTTTTCCATGTCATCTTCACCATATTCAAGAATGCCATAGAATGTTTCAAATGATGACCATTTAAAGATATCAACTTATTCGTAAAATTCTTTCTTGGTTAAGAACAATGAGTTGAGTATCAATTTGGGGTCTTGGACCTCATTGGTGTTGCCATCTAGATCTATCTCAGTTAGCTTCTTGAATAATTCCTCTCTTATGGTTATGGCCTAGCTGCATGCTTCAACAATAATATTCAGGTTTTTAAACTTTTCCTTCCAACATGCATTCAATTGTTTTATCCGGTTCAAAGAAGGGAGATCCTCCTCTCTTCTTCTCAATTTTGTCATATTGGTAACTTTAACACCAAATGGTACAACCGCATCGAGGTAGAAACCTTCCTCATTTTTCAAATCTTCCCGCAGACATTCATGAAAAGTGTGTACTCTCATTTCAAAAGATACCATGCTATTTGACATTTCCCAATCCTCTGTTATTAATTCCATTATTTTCTTGATATTATTTTCCACCTAGTGTCAGAATAATGTGAGAAGGCTTTCCGATCCTTTTAATTTTTCCGCAGGTGTGGTAGGCCCGATCATTGCTAAAGGACTAGGAAGTATTGGAAGGGGCATTAAAGCTTCCTCCAATTCTTTGATTCGCTCCTTCAACCTGACATTCTCCGCTTCAAGGCCTCCAATAGAATTGTATCTCCAGTTGCTCAATGTATCTACGAAATTTAAGAAGGCCGCATGTTCCGTAGGTTAATATCTGAACGAGATTTACCCTTCTTATTATTCACATCTCTCTTCTCAATAATCAAATTTATGGACTTGCTATAAAAAACAATGCTCTGAAATACAAAAGACTCTTCTTCGTCGAAGGTCTCGGTCTCAATTATTTCCATTTGAGGGTTCTGGTGAGCAGTGTTATCTAGCTGGTCGATGTTGGGGAACACTTTCTCGATGTCAATTTCGAATTCCATATCCTCGAGGGAGAGGTCGTGGATATCATTTTCTCCTCAAGGTCCCTCCTCTTCTTGCACACTATTTTTTTTTCTTCCTCATGGGAAGTTTATGAGAACTTTCAATTTTTTTCGAAAGGAGGGTTCTTATCTCCTCCTTTGCCTGAAGAAATGTGTGTTACTTTATTACTTTGGTAGGCCATTGGAGCGATGCTCCAAGATATTGTACTCTTTGGCATGACAATCGGGGATTGGGAATTTTTCTCACCTATACCTTTTCCTCTCTCCTTGTACAACTCATTGGTGTTGAGTATTGTGTCCAGGTCGCCGGTGTCATGAGTGGGAGTGCCTGAAGCATTGTCTCCATCTTCATTTAGGATAATATTAATGAAAGAATTGCTGAAACCAACAACCAATAGATTTTGTACAAAAATACCACTAGGGTTGAACCCTTTTACTTTTTTAGAATATTTTAAATTGAGGCCATGGAATACCCCACAAATTCATCAATATTGTTCATATTTATGAATATGAAATCGTCGACTTTCCAAGGAAGAGGTATGAATTTCTTTTTTCTCTTTTCATGGAAAAAATGCAACCAGTAGTTGTACTGCCTTGCTATTTCAACAACAAACATTTCAGATATGTGGCATAGAAGGAAGGAAGGATTTTCCTTGGATCTAAAAGTCCTTATAATGTTATAATATCCAATTGTTCTAGTGTACCCTTCCTATATAGGAACTTACTCACATGGTCATACATCTGGGGAGCGTTCTTTCCAAACAACAAATCTTTAAAAACTAAGAAAAAATAATTAAAAACTTCATAAAAATGCTGGGAGGCCTTGTGCCTCCACAATGTTTGATACCAGAAGGTTACTGGGTTGTATTCATAGTTTACCTTCTTGCACACAGATAATATCGGGAACTGACAGTAATGCACCGTCGCGAAAACCAAATAAGATGAAATAAATAATTTCTTCTCGTACTTGTATTGTGCCAATTGGGAAGATATTTCAATGGAAATCAACTTACCCCAATCAAAGATGGCCTGTTCTTTGACCGTAAAATATAGAATGTATAGAATCATCCGGGAGATGTTGGTTGTGGTCTCCTGTCCTTTTATCCTCGTAAAAATCCATGCAATTTCCCGAAAGGGATTTTTAAATGAGCCAACTTGCAATCTTGTGATGTCCTCGGGGATGGCCGTTGGGTTCTCTATGAATTCAGGTAAGAGTTCCAATCCATTGTCATGTTTTTTTAAGAACTTACTGCAATATTCACCTTTGAAGGTGAGCATTGGCTTGGGAAGCCTCAACATATTATGGAAAACCTGAGGTGATCGAGTGACAGGGGAATGGTCCCACAACTGAATGATCCACTAGCTTGGAATATATCTCTCAGCACACCAGGTGACCAAATCCTTACAATCAAAAAATTCTAGGACACAACTTGCACGTGCAATTCCAGACGTCCAAATTATTTCCTTCTGGGAAGAAGGGGATAAATAATATGAATATGCCCTAGACCATTGAAAATATGATCCTCATGCCCGAAAATATTCAGTGTATCTCCACCAAATTTTTGTCGAGTTTCTACCATAAGTCGAAAATAACGTTCCCTTGATCCAAATTATGTTAGGAACGAACGTTGGAGGGAGATGATATAATCCTCCGTAAATCCTTTTTTAATGCGTTTTAATAGGATATCTCCTCGAGCCTTTCGATTATTAATAACCATCCTTCTGAACATGTATGGTAAGTTATTAACATTAAAAGCATAGTAAATGTGCATTGGGAAGGGTGCAAGGGTGGCAAGGACGGACGCAGGAAATATGTGATTTGAGATTTTTGTGAACACAGGAACCCGCGAACCCGATATCCCGCGGTGGTGCGATGCATGAAATTGGCTAAGTATGGGACGAAGTGGCGGTCAGATGGAATCATGTAGGCTGAATGACACTTAGGTAGTTCAGGGAGTCTAGGGATTAAAATGTAGATTGCAGAACTCTTTGGTGCAATGTGTCTATCATGAAATATGGGAACATGAAATCTCGATCTCGTCAACCTGGGAACCCGCGATCGTAGAATCGACCAAGTATGGGACAAAACGACATTGGATCAGAATCATAATGTGAAGTTGTATACAGAGGTAAGAAATTGTAAGTCTGCCAACCTAGGAACCTGCGGTCTAAAAATGAAACTAAGTGTTAGAACTAGAAAGGGATAGTAAGAGGGAAAAAAAGAAAAGGGAAAAACAGGTAAGTGTAGAAGGGGGAAAAGAAAGGGAGAAAATAATTCGGGAGAATAGAAAAGGGGAGGGAATTTTTTGGAAGCGAGAAATGACCTCAACAAAAGGCCCATAGCCTATTACAACATAACTCTGAGAGACTCTCCATTGAAATATGGCATCATGGAGAAACAAGAATATGCATTGGTAAAATCCCTCAAAGAATTCAAAATTTATATCTTACATTCTCATGTTGTTTCTTATGTGCCTGACAATTCCGTGAAAGACATTTTAACTCAGCCTGATCCTGAAGGTAGAAGGGGAAAATGGATAGCTTTCTTGTTGAAGTATGACCTCAATATTAAACCTACAAAGATGATTAAAGGTTAGGGACTTGAAAAATTGATTACATAGTCCAATTATGATGTCCTAGGGATTAATTTCATTGCTGACCTATAAAAAAATTTAGAAGAAGAGATAGTCCCACAAGTATCTCAGAAATTTCTTGAATCTCCATGGTATGCTGATATTATTTATGTGTTAAGAAATTTGCAAGATCCTCCTAAATTAAGCAAAAAAAAGACTAGATTTTTGAAATTGAAAGAAACAAAGTTTTTCATTCTAGATCATTCTCTTTATTGGAAATATCTAGGTGGAATTCTGCTAAGTTGTTTGTTGGAAGGAGAACTGAAACAGGCTATCAAAGAGTTTCATAAAGGTGACTTTGGAGGGCACCATTACTGGAAAACCACTGTGTATAAAATAATAAGAGAAGGGTTTTATTGGCCTAGCATTTTTTATTATGTGCACAAGTAGGTCTCAAGATGTCATGAATGCCAAATTTTTGATGGAAAAAGGAAACTGCAGCCCTTGCCTTTAAAACCTATTTCTGTTGAAGCACCGTTTAGGAAATGGGGCCTTTGTTTTATAGGAGAGATACATCCACCATATTTATCTCAACGTAGGTGGATATTGACAACCAAAAACTACCTCACCAAATGGATTTAAGAAGTTCCAACAAGGAAAGCTACTGATGTTGTTATCATTCGATTTCTAGAAAGCAATATTTTGTCTAGGTTTTGTTGTCCATCCAAAATCATTACTGATAATGCAACATCATTCAAGTCCAAGAGAATGGAGAATTTTTTCAGTGATTACAACATAGCCCTTGGTCATTGTTGTTGGGAAAAACACCCTACGGACTAGTAAATTAGGGTCAGAATTTGCATGCAGATTTGACCGAATAGAAACTACTTTTTTACCTACATCCCAAGATTTAAATCCCTTTTTCTCAGTAAATGAATGGAAAAGGACCACCTACCTTATTACCGGCGTTCGATGTCGATCCTCCATTGCACTTGACTACTTGTTTGCAATGCTCCTTCCAAAGATGACCTGCACTCAAGACAAACAACAACTATGCATGCATGCTACTTCTATACTCAAGGGTTAGAAATCAAGCATAAATTAATCAAACC
>JZKD02S2137101.1:438752-455362 GCA_000966675.3 Picea glauca | reverse complement strand
TCCTTCAACTGCTTTGCGTTAAATCTCCTTTGGCATGAGGAAAGGCTAAAGGGTTGGGACAATGGAATACATAAATGGGCAGTGTTTCTTCGCTATATTTTTTTCTTCTCCAAATGGTACCCCTACCCCTTATTTTATAGGCTAGAAGGAGCTAGGGTTTTGGATGAACCCTTGGCCATGGCCAGGAGTTTCAGTTAACTGACCCAACCCATAGATTTTTGTTCCGTCAGAAACTTTCCCTTTTTCATGCTTTTGTAGGTACACACAGGCTGTTGTGAGTCATCCAGTGTGTACAGGCATGCAGTAATGGGTTAGGGCGCGCGGGCCTTTACACAAGAGGATTTTCAAAGAGTCGCTCAACAGAGTTTTGGCAAAGAAGGGATATGAGTTGGCCTGATGATAGGTAAGCATGTGTGGTGCAATTTAGGGTTATAAAAAATGTCACCTAATGTGTGAGGTTAGAAGAGCATCCGATGGCCGAAATACATTACCAATATCTACTGATGTGCCGAACGATTGAGCCCAAGGATTAGGAACCAGGAGGTGTTGTCTGCAAAATAACAAATGTCTCACCGAGGCGGGCATACCCATGATCGGGATAAAATAGAACCATGGATAACAATCAAATACACTGTATATCCATGTCAAATAACTATAAAGAGTAGCCGCGAATAATACACAGTGGAGCTACATCTCGAAATCGGAAAGATATACATATAGAGTATCCATCTTCCAGAAGATGATTTGGCCTAATGGCTGGACTTCAGAGCTTGAGAAACAACTTCAAAATCTTCCAAAACTCGGGTAGGAGTGTAATATGAGTGTACTACTGCACTACCCAGAGGTCTTCGACGACTCGTCGGTCATGGACTTGATAATCTTGATGATCGGACTGAAGGCTTCAGTGATTTTGAACAAGGACTTGATTGGATGTTCAGGATGGCCGGGTATGCGGACAAGAGACATATTGTAGAGGGGCCGACTCAGGTTTAGTGACAAACTTCCCTTGGACAATAGCATGACAAGTGATGAGACTCAGGCAACATATATGTTAATCATAAGTCTACGATGCAGGAGGCAACACAAACTTGGAAGAATAACCAAACGGTGGAGGACACAACTATATATAGAGAGAAAAGATTCCTAAGGTCGTACTACATCCTATAGTATAATGAACAAACAAACAAATGTGCTTTATCCAAGGGCGACTCATTATGCTGGCAATAAAGAAAATACCTTTCCTTTCCTCTTTTTGGGGTATATTTGATTTTTTTGTTCTTTTCGATAATTTTGGAAAAAGAATAAAGGAATATTACGTTACAATGGAGGAATGAGTATTGCAAACATACAAGCTCAGGGCACAAGGAAAAGACTGATGTTCTAGTAAAATGATACTCGGGAAAAATCCTCCGTCGGCCAAAGGTGTTAAAACGCAGAAGCAAACTGTCACAAGGCTAGTGGATTAGGTATGCAAATGCGGTTGATAGAACACACAATGGTAACATCCTTCGATGTAAGTTTAATGAGCCCAGAGAAGGTAATCTCGGTGGTTTTTCATATTTAGAGAGTCTGAAAAAACATAAAATGAGACTTCGCTGGGGTACCTTTTTCGACAATAGTCTAGTCAGTTCGAAAAAGGGGTAAACTAGCACCGATTAGACGTCAATTCAAAACCATTTTAACGAGTGTGACAAGGACAAGATCACTCGGCCATTTTTGCACTTTTAAGGATTCTGAAAAAAGATTAACTATGGACTCTGTCAGGAATATTCTTCTAGACCAATTTAACAAGTGTGAAAGAATAAGGTCACTCGACGATCTTTTCAATTTTAGGGAGTCTGAAGAGAGCTTAACTATGGACTCCGTGGGGGTTTCTTTTTTGTAAGTTTAGTCCCTCAGGCCCGAAAAAGGGATAAAATCATACCTGAGAGTACTATTCTAAAGAACGAAAGTTCTATAGAGTATACCTTTGTTCGTATAGTTGACCGTCTGGACCGAAAAAGGGGTAAACTACCACCAGACATACGTGACTTCAAATTTCAGTTTAACGAGCGTGAAAGGACACAAGATCACTCGACAATCTTTTCATGTTTAAAGGGTCTGAAAAGGGCTTAAAAGAAGACCCGTTGAAGGAACGTTCTTCTGGACCAATTTAACGAGTGTGAAGAAACAAGGTCACTTGGCAATGTTTTCATCTTTAAGGAGTCTGAAAAGGGCTTAAAGAAGACTCCATAATGGTTACTTTTCTCAGTTAATCCGGACGAGATCGAAAAGCATAAATACAGTCTTGCCGGATGTTTCTTTTGGATCTCAAAGCAAGCTTGAAAAACAACAAAGGTAGCTCATGATTGACACTTTATGGGTCGATGTTGAGTATCTCGTCGTAAGACCAGGTAAAAACGTCACATAATTATTTAAAAAGATTTGTATAGAGTTGAATCTCTCCAAGGGAGCAGTTAGTTTTGACGAAAACATTCTCCACGACGCTAGGGTTTCGGGAGATATTGATTGGTATAGTTTCAACAATAGTTGCCATATTTCCCTCAGCATAAACCTCATGTGTAGCTAAGGGATTAATAGGACAAAACCGATTTCCCATCATAGTCTCGGTGAATTCTCCCGCTTTAATTCGACTTAACTTTGGGAGGAAGTATGATCTGTGATAAAGATCTTCCCAAGGTTTGTCCGAACTAGTCATTGCTTCGATTACTGCTTCGTCAGAGGGAAAGACTAAGTCTAACGAATCGATGTTGGCGAGAGAAACCTGAGCCCAAATAAGCTCTAGAAGTGGATCTAACTCTTGTGTAGGAGTTGGATCAGTGTTAACTGAAGCTTGTTGGACTAAAGAGTACGCTACTTCAGTGGAAAACAAGGTCATGGACATACCCGAGTGCCCTGTCTCATCCATCATGGATGATGGAGAAGGAAGTATCCACGGGTCATCAAAGTAAGTCGTGCGGAATGACGAAACCTGAAAAATCTCAACCTTATGATGATTGGATATAAATTTGACATCACCTTGAGGGGGCGGGTAATCGAAGGTACCCATCAAGGATGGGAACAAACCAACCCCTACGTTAACAACACCTGGCCAAGGATTATCAATCATTGGGACCGTGGATGCCCCCAATGAAGGGTCAGGTCTAGAGAAAGACAATTGATCTATGATCACTATCCGGCCCTCATGTGGAAACAACAAGACCTAGAAAACTGTAGCGACCACAGATTGCATAGCATAAGTCCAACTCCTTCCTAACAAAAGATTATAGTCGAGGGGAGCATCGACTACTTCTACCTCGACGCACACGGTCTTCCCTCCTAACTGCACGTGGAAAGAAGGAATGATACCATGTGGTCGGAATGAATGACCGTCGAAAGAAGTGAGGAGAGTAGGTGATGGAGACAAAACAGGCTGGCCGATGGCCTTCCATCATGCTAACGACATAACGCATGTCAAGGCGCCCTCATCCACTACTGTGCAGAAAATATTCCTTGTAAATGTTTTTGTGGGATGAGCCACTACTATCTGAAACACTACGTGGTAAGGTAGACGAGTTTTTAAGTCGGTTGTATCTAGCATGATTGTACTCGGATGACAAGTCTCGGTAGATCCTAAAGCTGTTAACAAAGCTTTCCTCTGGGAAGGGAAACTCTGGAGGACCTCCAAAGAAGACATCGCACAAGGGGTTTGTGATAAATCTTCCACCACAGAGTAGTTCTGGGTGGCCCTTGCGTTAGGGTTGTGAGAAGCTCTTTTGAACACTCCTTTGGGGATGCATGTCATTGTTTCTCCCAACGTCTTCTCAATCTGTAGAGGAAGAGATGGGAGTTCGGCTTCTTTTCCCTTCTCAGAAGTGTTTGGTTGACTATAGGCATGTGCTCTAGTTGATAGAAAAGCATCACCTTTCACCATATATACATTCATGGGGTTGTTCGAAGATGAAGGGGGTCCTTGACTGCTCCCTTCCGTTCTTGCAGAGGCTTGAGTTAGATTTTGCCCATGTTGAAATGGATTAGTCAACACTACTTGCTGTTGCTGCGTGACAAATTTCTGGGCCTCTACAAGTCGAGGAAAAAGATGGGTCGGGTGGTCTTCCGCGCACAAGTTGCATGGATACCTCGCCTTCCGTTTTTCCGTGCTGTCCCCGCCAACATTATCAGTGGATTTTTTATCCCCCTTACCCTTCTTTCGTTGTTTTTTCTTCCCTTCAGGCTATTGGGTGGCCTTTGGGTTAGTCGACTGCACGGTGTGTACTTCCGACGTTTGGGTAGGGGGAGCAGCCAAAACAGTAGTTTGGATGGCCGCTGTGTGTTGTATGGATAACTGTTGCAACTATTTTGTCAATTGCTCAGCGTGCTTGGTTTGTGCTGAACCAACAATACCATCGACATGTGGTCCAACTCTCTATCTAGTTTTATCCAGCATCGAACGTGGCACATCTGGCAAGATGTTGTATAATAAACCAGACTGAGAATAGATGAGCTCAAACTGTTGATCCCTCATGATGGCATCTTCTTCGGAGAAAACTCCAGATGTCGCGACGTCTTTGTATAACTGTGGGAGCAAAGACTTAAGGAACCACTCAAGCAGGAATGCTGGTGGGACTGGTACTTTGATTAAACTCTTCCGGCATCTCCACTCTCGGATATGATCAGAGATATGGTCTGCTGTTGTCTATTCGAAATTGGCGAGAAGCTTTGTGCCAATGTCGTATCTCACAGGTAACTGGAAATGGTTAAAGAAGGCCATCACCATTTCACCAAAAGAAGAGTAGCTTGAGTGATTGAACTCGATGTACCATTTCACGGCACTCCCAATAAGAGTACGTTGAAACAATCGCAACTGTACGGAGTCATCTTTCAATGAGTTAGATGAGCACCAAAGATGAAAGGTAGTCACATGATCACCTGGATCTTCATTAGGCTTGGACTCGAACTTTGGAATGTCCAAAGGCAACTTCGTTGGCATAGGAGGCCAACGTGGATCGTGACAAATATGATCATTTAACAACCTTGTCAAATTTGGCAAGTGTAAATATGTCAAGAATGGTAGTTTGGGTTGCTGCTGATAACCTGGGAAAAAGGGTCCTGGAGTTTGACTGGCACCAGGTTGCCAGGAAAAGTTTGGCTGCTAGCCCGGATTCTGATAGAAACCATGGCCCTGACCAGCATAAGGATTTTGCATCTATGGAGACATCATCGACTGATTTCCCAAAAAGGACATAGAGTGTTGGGCATGCATTGTATTCGAAGGACTTTGGGAAGGATTACCCCATGCCGGTTCTGCGGGGAGAGGCATAGTAGTTTGTCCGAGGTTCCATTAACTATGGAAAGAATTACCCCAGAATGACATTCCGGAGGAGGGAACGAATCCTTTTTCTGAGTTCCAAGGTCCTTCTATGTGTGCCCCTTGTGCAGGAATAGTACCCTGTGCAGGAGTAGATTGTCCAAAAATGGGGTTGCCCCCAGTCGAGAAAAATGTCCCGTTCCAAGAAAATGGTGTCGAACCTACCGACATACTGTGAGAAGGTGTTTCTTAACTCCCTTCTCCAAATAAACTAGTGTGTGTAGGATGCTCGGCGGACTGCTGATGCAGACCACCAAGCGAAGGGGATGAAGGAGGGATATGACCTCTTGCATAAGGAAAAACATTAAAAGGGATAGGAGTGCCCCTAAGGTGACCTTGCAGAGGAGCGCTAGAGGTCATACCGTATGAGAACGAAGGGCCTGTCGCACTAGGTGTGAAGGGGGTTGTGGTCACCGCCATAGAAGGGTTCGGTCCACTGTGTGACATAGTTGCGGCCGAGACCATGGTGGCTTGAATAGACAACGGTAGGTTAGGAGATGACTTTCCTGTGGTGGCAACTGTGGTGGGAATTGAATAATTCCCAGAAGGAGTAACAACATTTGTTTCCATTGCTGTATGAGGCACTGTCTGGCGTTCGTGAAATTGGATTGGTACAATAAATGGTGCAAAGATATCCGTGGTTGGGGTTTCAACTGAGCCAAGAGCGGTTGATTCAAGTTCCAAAATGGTTGATTCCTCCGGGAGTTGTTCGGGCACAAAGGTTTGTAACCCAGTCGCTTCAAAAGACCCTTGTTGGTCTAGCTTCTTCCTTAATGGTGGTGGGGGTGGCTCCAGTGTAATTGGCGGTAGGCCAAGAAGCCTTCGTGACCAACGGAGCTTGGGATCCTCCACTATTTGAGAAGATCCAAGACATGCTAAGGTATTCTAAACGTTCAAAAGTAACACACACTAAAAGGACGCCCCTAAGAGATAAGACAAGCAATCACTAAACTATTTGAAAGAATAGTTACAACAACCAACACTAGAGCAAATTACCAGTGCAAGTGAAACTCGAAAACGGAAGCACCCTCCGGGTATACTCTACAAAGTGTAGCCTAATGTCTATCCTAGGTACCGCGGTATACCCCCGCAGTCACCTGTGTATGTCCCTAAAAAGATTGGAAACTAGGTTGCCAACACGCAAACAATCACCAGGCGGATACAGTCGAAAGTTGGGTAGACCACAATGAGCAGGGTATCGAGCCCGAAACCTGTCAAGGGTATCGAGATAAAATGGTCCGGAAGACAGCTGAGGACCTTGAACGTATTTGATACCCACAAAGCCCCGTGGAAAATGCAAACGACGGAATCCCAAAACAAGCCCTCTATATGTGTTCTCCACTACGATTGGTTCGGCTTTGGAGGGGTTATCTCCACTACCTTTCTGCACGCGACCTCATGTTTACCCCCTGTTTTAGAGAGGGGTCCCGGATAACTTCCACGAAACTGGACTTAGACACTCCCTATCTCAGACTCTAATGTTTGGTTTTGAATGGCCTTGAAGAGTTTCCTCTCCAACCTAATCCAAGGCCCTAGTCCTGAACTAGTTTGTGAAGCCTACAAACATAAAAGTCTAGTAGATTTTAAAATTAGCGTTGCTTTCATGGATTTGTCTTACATCAAGGGGTATGAGGGTGAAACTGATGATGTGTAAAAGACGAAAGCAAAAAAAAAATAAAAAAAAATGAATGAAAAAGTTGGAAACAAAAAACTTTTACTAAATGCAAAATTTCAACAACTTTTCGCAAAGAAAGATTTTTAATTTTTCTAAGATTTTGGACAATAAACTCAAAGGAATTTCGCTCGACTACGAGCTACTTATGATCTAAGTAAACTGCAAAAACTTACGAAATAAAAGACTTTTCCCTAGCTAATGATGCAGAAACACACTCTTCAACCAAAGAAGAAAATGAAAAGAGATTTTTTATTTATTTAAATGCTAGTAAAGCAAGAAAGGGAAAATACCGACAAGCAAAAAACCAAGAAAAACAATTCTGGCTTAAAGAACAGATTGCAAAGAATCAGAGTAAAGAATCACACAATGGCAATTGAAAAAACATGACTCTCACACTTGTCTAAAAACCATAATTTTTTTTTTTAATTATTTTCTGTCAACTATTAACTGAGAAAAAGAAGGCTAAGGGTAAGATGAATCCTAAGCTACTGACTATTCAGACATAGATTCAAACACCTGAGAGGAATACTTCTTATCAAAGGAGGGGATGAATACCCCACCTTGAACAAAAGGCAGCCTGTACAAGCACGCGACTGTCACTCAAACAACATACGTGCAACCGCGTGCTGAACAGAGACATAGAGCGTGTACACGCGGGCTGACCTTGTACAGGCCGCATGTATATGTAAATTCTAAGGAAAAATATGAAAACATGTAGTCCAGACCAGGAAGAGGCCTCTGATATTGATAACCAGGGTCCCTTGAAGGCTTGGATACTCTTTCTAATAGAAAAAACAAATAATGCAAGGAAAAATAATAAGGCAAAAAAAAAAAGCAATCTGAGATATGACTGTTAACAAGCAAGACTTAGACAGGATTCCAGAAAACCCCCTGAGAATGTGTGATTTTGACAGGGAAGAGGAGGATTGCCTCTAAGGTTCTCTGAACTCCTACACGCTACTCCTATCTCTATAGCTAGCGTTCACACGTGGGCTGTCAGAGGATAGGGCGCGGGTACACGCGTTTAGGCCTTCTGCAGGCCGCGTGTACCTCTGTGTGTCTCGAAAAATACAGTCAAGCCAAAGTCAGGGAAAGCTGGTATGGAAAACTAGACTCCCTGCTAGCTTAGACCTTACAGAAAAAGAAAATATAGGCAAAGAAAAAACAGAAAACCTAGTCTTTAAACTACCCAAAAACTTAAATAAATTCAAGAACCCTAAAGAGTATTCTCCCCAGTATGGTCGCCAATTCTGTTGTTGGGAAAAACACCCTACAGACTAGCAAATTAGGGTCAGACTTTGCATGCATATTTGACCGAATAGAAACTACTTTTTTACCTACATCCCAAGATTTAAATCCCTTTTTCTTAGTAAATGCATGGAAAAGGACCACCTACCTTATTACCGGCGTTCGATGTCGACCCTCCGTTGTGCTTGAATACTTGTTTGCAATGCTCCTTCCAAAGATGACCTGCACTCAAGACAAACAACAACTATGCATGCATGCTACTTCTATACTCAAGGGTTAGAAATCAAGCATAAATTAATCAAACCATAGATAGTTCATGAATTGGGATGGGAAAAGAATTCTCTTTATTATTTAAAATGAATCCACTTACAAAAGCTGAGACCGACCACCGCTCCTTGAACTTGATCCTGGGCTCCTCTTCTTCTGTCCTTCAACTACTTTGCACTAAATCTCCTTTGGCATGAGGAAAGGCTAAAGGGTTGGGACGATGGAATACGTAAATGGGTAGAGTTTCTTCACTATATTTTTTCCTTCTCCAAATGGTACCCCTACCCCTTCTTTTATAGGCTAGAAGGAGCTAGGGTTTTGGATGAACCCTCGGCCATGCATGGCCGGGAGTTTCAGTTAACTGACCCATATTTTTTTGTTCCATCAACAACTTTCCTTTTTTCGTGATTTTGTAGGTACACGCGGGCTGTTGTGAGTCAGCCAGCGTGTACACGCATGCAGTAATGGGTTAGGGTGAGTGGGCCTTTACACAAGAGGATTTTCAAAGAGTCGCTCAACAGAGTTTTGGAAAATAAGGGATATGAGTTGGTCTGATGCCAGGTAAGCATGTGTGATGCAATTTAGGGTTATAACAGTCATTCCACATCTTATTACCCATAGGATAATGGGTTGGCTGAGTCATCCAACAAGAGCTTGACAAGAATTATTAAGAATCTTCTACAAGAAAATAAAAAGTCTTGGCAGACAAAACTTATTTATGCATTTTGGGCTGATAGGATCACCACCAAGAGGTCTATTGCAACATCACATTTTTAGATTGTATATGGAACACAAGAAATATTTCCTACTTCACTAGGACTGGCAGTGATGAAATTGTTGTAAGAACAGGAAGCTGAACCAAATGATGCTCAAAGAAGGATAAATCAATTGATCCATGTGCAGAAAATGAGAGAACAAGTGTTCAACAACTCACAATTGCATCAAGAAAAAATGAAAAGAGCCTTTGACAAACATACAAAGGATGATGATTTTAAGGTAGATGATCTGGTGCTAAAGTGGGATGCAAGAAATGAAGATAAAGGGAAGCATGGAAAGTTTGACCACCTCTGGCTGGGACCATTCAGGATTGTTGCATACCATGGGAGAAATTATTGCTTGCTGCAGGAGCTCAATGGAAATCTCATTGGTGGAGGACATGTGAATGGCAGGTTTCTCAAACACTACCTTTCTTGAAAATATTTCAATATTTCCATTTCATTGTAAATAACCATTTTATTTTTCATATAAAGCAATTGAAGTCAATAATCAACAAAAAATTGAAGCCCAAAGTGAAGGAACTAAGTTTATGATGAGTTTAGTTAATTTGTGTCAAGTCTTTTCAGACAATTTGTTTATCATTTTATAATATTTTTGAGTCAAATAAATCCCAAAGGATAAGGAACATGGTTTTCTATTCTTTGCTACGTCATTGGGAGGATAGCATCCCCATTGGAGCCAAATGTTAGAATCATTATTTTTAGGGTAAGGTTGAAAGTTTGTTTAGAGTTTGCAAAGTCATGCCTTGGTCTTGAGAAGACCAAGGCATTCTTAAGTGAGTCACAATGTGTGTGTATGTATTGATTCATGGGATGATTCAAGAAACCTTAGGTTATTGATCAAATAAAAGAGAAGGTGCATGTCAAATGAGAGTCAAGTCATAAGTCTGAGTCGAATGGTTTGTATAAATCATTAAATATTATGAAGGTGAATAAGTAATTAAAGGTCCATAATATGTTTATCATCATGAAAGACTTTGAAAAGGTCCTTGGTTTTGAGTTTAAAATGACTTCATAAAGTGGGAAATGATATGTAAAAATCGAGTCATAAGTCTAGGAGGGAAGGTCTTGTAAAATTATATCAGTGAACATAATCACATGTGATTAAGTCACTAAAAGTGGTGATGGTCGTCATGCCATTTGTACCTTGGAAACTCAAAAACTATTCGTGCTGTGCAAATTCGTTGCACAAGTCACTTAAATAATTTGAAAGGTCTTATCACCTCAAACAGGTACTTTCCCTCTCAAAACCTCTTTCTATCAATTCATACATGCCTCTTCACCACATTTTATCCATTTTCATGCATCCTTGACCTGGGTTTTGGCCTTTTTCCTCTTGAGGAAGCTCCAAGAATCCTCTACTATGAAAACTATGTTGTTCACTACGCAACTCCTGTACAGGCTCCCTCGCTACACAAACCCTATATTTCTTTCCTCGCTACGCAAACCCTTGTGCAATTTTCCTCTCTACACATCATATATCCAGTTGTTTGCTGTGTAAAAAACCTTTAAAAGCTTTTTTTATCCATGCCTTTATACTTTCTAAGTAACCTGCCTCTCATACAATGAAATTTTTTTATCCTAATTTGAGCAAACCCCAACCCTGTTGATTTGCTGCACAAATTTCCTGTTGAGATTTGAAGACCTTTTCGCCTGACATAGTTTTGAATCCATATTGCATAGATATCCATAGATATCCATAGAACTATGAAAATGCAGGGGAAGAAGAAGTACATGGGAGGCAATGTGCTAAGGTATGAGCCACATAGTCTCAATTTGGTGAATTCAGACCTTGCATTTAGAGTGTCTTTTGAGCAGTTCGGGTGCATAAGGTTTTGTGAGAAGATCCAAGGGTATACCATACAGTTAACAAAGGAGTGCCCTAAATTATTATTGTGTTTAGACAACGGTTTTTAGGGTGATCTTCCAAGTATTAGAAGAGACAAAAATTGTTGCAACAAAGATCTCAATCCAAGGATAAAAATGGTTCAAAGGTATGCCTCTTGATCACATGTTTTACATTGATTTCCTCAAGCCTAAGTATAGAAATCAAAAGATTGGTGCCACTGTTCCCAGGGAATATGTGCTAGAGCCCTATGAGAAGATGTTTAGGGTTATACAAAGGTATTTCAATTGTGAGGGTAGGTTTGATAGGGTATACCAATACCATGTGAGACTCCTCATGCATTTCATAGGAAAAATCCCCCTAAGCTTACTGTTTTATCTACATAGAAGCTTAGGTAAAATGGAATATAAAGTCCAAACCTGGGTTGACCAACTTAAGAGCAGCTTGTTTCAATTTTCGTTGGTAAAGCTATTAGTGGTTGAGGAACTTAAAAAACTAAATAGGATCTAAGATTCCTTCTTAGCCTTGACCAATATTCCCCTGAACCCTAAAAGAGATACCCCCTTGTCTACTGAAATATTGGCCTCTAACAACTCAAGTGAAAAAGGAAGAAGTGCTACAGAAAAGAGAACAAAAAATAGGTTAAGGGCTCTTCACCAAGACAACCAGTTCTAAAGAAAGGTAGGAGGCCATTATTCATTGATGATCCCAAGTAGACACATACACCTAGCATACCGACCACAAGGTCAGCTGGTAGAAGGATTCCCACACCTAAAGTGCAGACATAATTTGTTGAGGTTGCAACTCAGGAGATGGATGAAGAACAAGTTAAATTAGGAGATAAAGACTCATAGTTTAGGGGAATGCAACAACAACTCAGATAGGCTCAACATGTTATAGCTTATTTTTACGAAGAGAGCAGAGAATTAAAAAGGAATCTAGATGAGAAGGATTTTGAGGAGAAAACACCACAAAATAAGGCAGAGCCCAAGAACGAAAGGTCAAAGGGGAAGTAATTCATGCAAATCCTTGAGACCATAGTTTTATCCAAGCCTACATCACCTCTAACAAGATCCTCAGCTAGGAAGAAGAGTTTAGAGATACAGGGAAAGCTTGCAGCAAGTGAAAGACCTCCTACTTCACCCACAAAAGGATAAAAGAACATAAGATGGCTAAATAAGCAATTAAGGGAAGCTCCAGATCAAATCATCCAGCTCAGGGAAGAAAATAGGATATCAGAGGACATAATCATGAAACACTTTAAGGAATGAAAACCAACAATAGATAATTCCTGTGCAACCCTTTCCAATGCCCAGTAAAAATTGAAAAGAAATGCAACCATGTTCATGCAAGTGGGAAATTTGAAGGTATAAAACTTAACATTAAGGAAGGAAAATAGGTATCTCAAACAAAATATGAAATTGAATGATGAATCCAGAAGGAGGCTAGAACTACTTGCAAAATTAGCAGAGATATGGGTGAATAAACCTTACAATTTTGTCTTTTTGGGAAGGGTGACAACATAAATCATTTCCTAAGGATAGTTGCAGTTTTTGGACTGGTAAACTGTCATACACAACACTTGCATAACAAGCTCTCGCTACACAAATGTTGTAGGAACACATGATTAGAAAGAACAATGGGAGGTGATGAGAATATAGTTTTTGAGGTAAGAAATGGTCTTCATCAACTTGTTTCCACCTGAATTTGTACGGGTTTCAAGAAAATCAAGTGTGTTATGAAAATTTTCTATGCAAACATTTTAGGTAGAACTTGCGTAGCGTTAGCCCCAGTTTCCTATGAAAAGGTGACAGAGGTTACCCAATAGCACACCAATTGTTTCGAAATGGTCTCTAGATGCACCTGATGACTCATCAAGAACATCATATTCGAAATTTTATATGATCTATGCTTGTATAAGATATTTTTTGTTTTTCATTAAAGTTGGTCAAAACAAATTTACTATTTTTAGTAAAGTTGTTTAAGAGTTGTTCTCTTTTAATGTAACTAGATCCACCATTGTAGGAAATAGTAGTTCGACTCCTAGTAGCCTATTGTGGAAATAGGCTCTTATATATTTGATCACTTTTGATGTAAAGAGGGGGGAGTTGGAAAAAAGTATAGTCATTTTGATCCTTATTGTAATATTCTCTAAATCTGAACGAAATACAAATGCAAAAGTCCTGAACTTTTTATGAAAAAGATTCTAATGGTGGTGGTCTGAAGTCCGTAATCTTATCTTTGTATGTACTTCTTGTGTCCTTACTTTCATCTTCATTTTCTTCTGTTTAAATTGGATAATTAAAGTGTCTAGATTTCATCTAATGGTGCTTTAGATTCAAGTGATTTAAACTATGTTTCTCTTCTAGACTAGGTCATAATTCATCTTTCATGGTGCTCTGATTCTGTTATATGTTTATTTTCCTCTTCCAACCTACAAAACCAAACTCAAAACTGAATGTTCATCACCTAATTTAGCCTTTGTTCCTCTGGAAATTTCTACCTACCAGTCATTGTTTTCATTTGTTTTCATGGGTTGACTCCATAGCCCAAAAGATCCCTCTCCTCCTTTCCAACAAAACTCTATAAAATCCCTTCAAAACATTAAAACCTATCCATTGACCTACTAAGAAAATCTATCTATTAGAGACTAAGTGACAAGGGAGATCCCTCTCTGAACTGAGTAGGCTAGTATCCAGTTCTAAAGTGGTTTGTGGTTACTTTTGTGGATTGTTTCTTCAGCCCAACAATTTACTCAGTGCTAACATATAGACTCTTCATATTTTCTTTGGTTATCATCATAGTTTTCTAGGTGGGAGTCATAGGTGGATGATCACATAGGGGTCGTGAATGTAATATTTACTACATATGGGCACATTCTATCTCATTTTGTCTCTTTAGGTTTCCATCTTCAACATAATGAGAACCCATGCTTTCCTAGCTAACATAGTATTGATTATTGTATTGGACACAATAATGGTGGGGTTTGTAATAGTATGGGATTCATCGACAACGAGAATAATGTATCAGTGTACAAAATCGACAATGCATGCACCAACTATCTTTCCAACTATTCATGGTTTGATTCTCTCTACCAATGCACCAATGGGACTGTTATTCACTCCTACCTTGTTGTCCTTGCATTCATCCTTCTCTTTGTGGTCTCTGGCTACACTCTTTACAAACAAGTACTAAACATTATGTTTCAGATACGACAATTTTTGGAGTATGATTGCAATGAGTGGATAGAATTGTAATTTCTTTCCCATGTTTACAAATAAATGTGGTGATGCACAAAGATGGGTAGTGATTGGAGCTAGCTTATAGGAGGTTTTTTGGTGGAAATCCTCTTCCTTTCAATTGGCGAGTTGATCCTTTTCATATATCAACAATGGTCATTCATCTATGATATAGTTGTTGATTATCGTGACACATTCATTGAGGTAGACTGTTGTTGGAAATTGATGGAGGGAGAAAATGTTTTGCAAGTTTGGTGAAGGAGGTCAAGATGTAGTGCATAATCCATGCTAGGGTTTTATTTGCAACATTTTACTTGGATATTTGAATTCCTTCACTAAGGGTTTGCATATCCAGTTGTGTCTTCATTTTATGAGTGGTCGTTACATTTGTTGGGCTATTCTCGAAGACATAAGGATTTTTTTTCTCACCTTTATCGCAGATCTTCCATTTACACACTCAAATAATTGCTCTTCATTTATATTTGCGACATGTAACCTGAGATCCATGGGGGCTCTGATTTGTGTCTATGGATAATTGTGGGATTTTTTTTTCTTTGTAGTGGTTAGTTTGTGATGGTTCGTTGGGACTCCTACGACGATTTATCCCAGCATGGATCTCTCGGGAGTGATACTATACCGAATCCATGACATAGGTGAAGTTTCTCCCTAGTGTTTTTACCACTATATTTGAGACAATTTCTTGACGAAAGACATTTTTTTTTTCTTGGCACTATGTATTTATGATGTGAGACCATTCTACATTGCATGTGGTGCATATTTGAACACTTGTTGAGCTTGATGATCATTGTGTGATCATGCTCAAGTTTCTTATTGAAGCACTTCAGTTGATCATTGACACTTTTATCCTATTGGACCACCTTTACCTTCATATTTTGTGATCATTAATGTATTATTGACACATTGTGTACTTTCCCTGACAATTCATGTTATTTCTCTTGGAAGTTCTTTCTTGCAGTTAGTACTCCACTTGCTTGACCTATTCCTCAGCAGTGTGTGTGTGTGTGTGTGTGTGATGAGTTTGGAGACATATTGGTTCTACATATTACTTATTTGTCTTGAGTTTCTTGGCACTTCATCATGAGCATATAGATTTTGTCATTGTTGGTCATGTTGCATTGGTTCTTGACGATAGAAAATTTATTTTCCTTGCACCTTATTGAGGACCTAGTTGCTAGTCATTTTTCCATTGGTTCTTGATGATATAAAGTGTCTTCTTATTGCACTTTATTGGGGATATGGTTGAAACTTGTGGGTGGTTTTCTACATTGTTTATCTTCGCAACTTGACATTAGTGAAGTTTGTATCTATATTCACCGGTTCTTCAGGATGTTTGAAGTTGTCATTAAGGGGGAATGCAATGTCATGCCATCTTCTATTGATTATTTGGGTTGGTTTTCATTGATGTCAACCCTTGAAGAAAGTCCAGTAGCACAAAGGTTTGGGTAATGGAACCAAGTTTGTTTGATAGATAATGGTATGAGTTTTTATATATTTTCAGGTAAGACTATTCCAGATGGATAGTACATGTCATGCCATTTCTGGTGGTATGTGGAATGTCACATAACTCCTCATGATTAGAGAGTTATGGCCATGTGAAGTTAGAGAACCCTCATGAGTCATTTAGAAGCCCCAAAAGGTCAAAGTAGTCAAAGTGGTTTAAGAGATTTTATAAGGTAAATAATAAAGTGAAGTGATGAGTGTACTATAATTCAAAGTGAATACAAAATAAATTATTTAAATAATAAAGTTAATGGAGAAATTACTAAGTGGACAAGTGGTTAGAAGTGGGTTAGCCCTAAAATAAAGAAAGTGGTTTAAGATGGTTAGAAGGTAACCCCTTAGGTAAAGTGAAGTGATGAATGTACTATAAGTGAAAGTGGATACACAATAAATTATTTAAATAATAAATTTAATGGAGAAATTATTAAGTGGACAAGTGGTTAGAAGTGGATTAACCCTAAAATAAGGAAAGTGGGTTAATATGGTTAAAAGGTAACCTCTTTAGGAAGCTACATGAAAGTATAAATAAGAGGCAATGCTCTCTCATTTTAATTACACTTGAGCATATTGAATATGTACAGGTGACTGAGGTAACCAAAGGATATCTAATCCAAATTTCAGAGGGAAGGTGAAGTAAAGAAGGCCGAAATTCAAGGGAGGATAAATTCTTTTGATGATGCTTTCTAAGGTA
>JZKD02S2137101.1:412503-431223 GCA_000966675.3 Picea glauca | reverse complement strand
GTTTTGCTGGGTTTTCTTCCCCATGAGGGTTTCCCAGGATAAATGTTGTGTACTCTTGTGATTGTGTTTCTCTCAGTGATCCTATCTATGTTATTGTTATCTAGTAAATTGAAAGGTAACCTAATAATAGCTGAAACTTTAACATGGTATTAGAGCTAAGCTGAAGAGAGCATATTTCACAAGAAAAAGAAAAACGTCACTGTTGTTGTACATGAAAATTAAGGCTTTTTATTGAAGAAGGTTTTTAGCCCCAAATCCATCTAGAAAGGTGTGCCCTACCTCAAGGAACATTTTGGCATCTTTAGCGCACATTTTCAGTGGCTAGATCTCCCGAAAAGTGAAACTATGGTTTTCACAATGTACCAAAAATACCAGAAAACTAGAAGTACCAGAGTACCAGAAGTACCAGAAAACCAGAAGTACCAGAAAACTAGAAGCACCAGTCCAGAAATATGATGGTCTAGTTTCAAGGGTCAAAATTTGAATTTTCAGAAATCTAACTGTACCAGCATACTCGCCTCATTCCATCGCATCTTTTGGTGAGTTCAATTTTCAGATCCAAGTAATTTGAATTTTTTATTATTTCTATAGCCCGGAGGGCTAGGGTTTCTTCTACAAGAAAGAATGGCTACCAGCATGAGGGTAGAAGACAGGCTGGAAGGATCTAGAAAATTCAGATCTTGGAAGCATAGGTTGTAGATGATTCTAGACGAGAATGATCTCCTAGAACATGTTACAGTGGGTGTACTAGAACCAGAGGAAGAAGATCAAAGGACCAAGCATAAGAAGAATGAAAAGAAAAAAGAGAGAATCGTGTCAGATTCAGTAAAGGATCACTTGATCCCTCATATATCTGAACTAAAGACAGCAAGGAAAATTTATGAAGCACTCAACAGGTTATATGAAAGCAAAGACATTAGCTAGAATCTTACCTTAAGAAATCAACTTCGTAATATGAATATGGACAACTCATAATCGGTCACATTCTATATTATGAGAGTTTCTTAGATTAGAGATTAGCTTGCAGCTATTGGAGATGTCATTAGTGACAAAGAACTTGTAACCACAACCCTAAATGAGTTTCCAACATTTTGGATTCCTTTTGTACAAGGAGTGTGTGCAAGAAGAAATCTACCCAAGTTTGATAAGTTATGGGTAGATTGCACACACGAAGAATATAGACTTGCAGACCAACATAAGAGATTAATTGTCGATGAAGAGGAAGCTCTTACAGCTCAAAAGAACAAAAGAAGTTCCTTCAGGAAGAACAATAAAGAAGCTAACTCCGTAAGAGCTCCAGACAAGAAGAAAGATGTTTCAAAGATCAAATGACAACTGTCAAAAGTTGGGACACTTTTCCTATGACTATCCTCAAGGAAAAGGAAAAAGAAAGTATCAAGCACATGTGGCAGAAGAAGATGAATCTCCTCCCTCAAAGAAATCTTTAGCAGAAATTAAGGATTATGTACTTTAAGTTGAAGATAGTTGATCTGAAGAAAGATAACAAATGGTGGAGTCTGTAGAGCCTCCCCACACAAAAACAAAAGATAAGTATTCATGTTTATTTTTTAGTATCTTGTTTACCTTAATACCTTCTCATTACAAGTTAGTTTTTTGTGAGAATGTTAATTAACCTCGTTTTATTTCAATGTCTATGCAGACTTATGAAGGAAGTATCAAAGAAGAGGATGAAGAAAGATATAAAATATTTATTTCATGTATGATCACTCATGAGAGTGACAAAAAAATCATATTGTAAATAAGTTTACAAGTCTCGGAAGAAAGAACTTATGTCGTGACTTGCAGAATTTAGACAACACGAGAAGGACGTATGATATGGTGATAGTCAGTAAAGACCAGATAATTTCTAGTATTTATATAGGAGCAGGAGGCTCCTAAAGATGCAGATCAAAAATATTCAAGATGAAGAAAAGGATGGATACTCATATATAGTGTATGAGATGCAGGTAACTACAAGTTTCTCCAGTATCATTCTTATAGATGCAGAGGGAGCAGGTTGATATAGTATGATGACAAAAAGAAAGAAATATTCAAACTCAAGAAAGCACCCAGGATATTACAGAAGAAAAATTCAAGGATGATGATTAGAAGCTATTATCCTGGTGCAAGAGGGAGCCATGTCTCCGAGTTCGAAATGAAGGATCGTGATTTGATGCAATTAGAAAAGCAGATGGATGGTGCCCAGATATTTTGATTAAGAGGAAAGCTACCCAGTAGATGGATGGTGCCCAATAGATGGGTAGCATGGTATTATACCATTGAAAGGTTTTGAACCACAAGACATTCTTTTCAGATCCCATAGCTAGACCTTCGTAGAGAAGGAGAAAGAGAAAAGACCTTCATAGAGAAGGAAAGAGAAATCCCACAGGTAGACCTTCATAGAGAAGGAAAAGAGAAGAGACCTTCGTAGAGAAGGGGAATGAGAAATTTTCCAAGGTTGGCCTATGTCCAAGTGTTGAGTTTTGGATAATCTAGGGACATGCTAGAATACCCTCATAGAGAGGGGTGTGGCAACCCTCGTAGAGAGGAATGTGGATGTTTCTCCAAGGGGCAGCGGGCAAATACTCTCCTCTGGCCAATGATTGAGTAGCATGGAACACAAACCTTGACCATGTGGAATGGTTAGTTGGCTCTTGAGGTTTGTGTTGTGATCCTGCGTGGATCATGGAAAGGGAGTCTAGTCTTGCCTAGGCTAGCATCTTAGCTTCTCTGGTTCATGTGGGATGACTAGGAGTGAAGCTATGGTAGTAGTCCTCCTTGGTGGATGGGTGAGATAGATGACTACGAGAGAAGGGAGAACATAAAAGGAATGGCAAAACTCATAGAATATCTTTTGTGTGAAGATAAGACATCTTTTGTGTGAAGATAAGAAATAAGTATCTTCTGCGTGAAGACGAAAGAAAGAAAGAGTATCTTCTGTGCGAAGATAAAGAGAACACAAATTTCGATGATTTATAGATATGCCAGTCAATAATCATGATGACAGATGACCAAGTGGATTATATTAATGCCTCTTGTTATCGAGTTGATGATGCTATCCATTTGATGATGTTACCCAGTTGATGATGTTATCGAGCTGATGATGTTACCCAGTTGATGATGTTTACCAGTTGATGATGTTATCCGGTGGATGATGTTTACCAGTTGATGATGTTATCCGGTGGATGTTGCTACCTAGTTGATGTTGACATCCAGTGACCTGTCAAAATATAAAGAATATCCTTCTTGTTAAGAGGGAGTGTTAAAATATTGTGTAACTGCAAAGAACATTCTTATCCCCTTTTGTGGATAAAGATAAAATATATTTATTATTGATTAGATCAATCCCCTTTTGTGTATTGATCATGTCGGGCATTGTAATTGACCAAATCCCCTTTTGCATATTGGTCAAACCCTAATTGTAATAGGAAGAATAAGAAGTCGGCCCCCAAATTAAATAAAGGTGGTTCTAACCACCCAGAATGAGAAGTCGGCCTTGCCAGTGAAAAGACACTTCTGTTCACACCTGCCAGATTGTATAAATAAGAGAGGCCAATGCCTCATTTAGACACACACTCAACTCACTCATCTAGTGCGCAAGTATTGAAGGAAGCTACAATTACCAATTGTTGGAAGAAGGAAGAATGAGAGAGGCGCATCCTTGGGAGAGGAATTTCTGTGTTGTTTGGTTCATTGTCTTGGCACTGTATTGGCTATCTATATTAAGGAAGTTTTGCTAGGTTTTCTTCCCCATGAGGGTTTCCCAGGATAAATGTTGTGTACTCTTGTGATTGTGTTTCTCTTAGTGATCCTATCTATGCTATTGTTATCTAGTAAATTGAAAGTTAACCTAATAATAGCTCAAACTTTAACAAGTATTCAAGAATGACTGCAATTTTCTTTCTCAGGAATAAGTCAGAAGCTTTTGAAAACTTCAAGGTCTACAAGGAATTGGTTGAAAATGAAATGGATTAAAAAATCAAATGTTTGAGATCTGATAATGGAGGAGAGTTCAATTCAAAGGAATTTATGGACTAATGCAACAAGCATGGAATAAAAAGACAATTCTCCGTTACTAGGACACCTCAACAAAATGGAGTTGTTGAAAGAAACAACATGACAGTACATGAAATGGCTTAAACAATGTTAATGGATTTCAATTTGACAGATATATTTTGGACACATGTCGTGCATACATCGGTTCACATTCAAAACAAAGTAATGCTCAGAAACAACACTGAGTAAATGCGATTTTGGCACCTGCAGCTGGGGGAACACCTCATTAAATTTAGTAACTGCCTGGATCTTCCCTATTTCTTTTTGTCACTAGGCTCTGGATAGGAACAAAATATTTGAATTGAGAATTTACAAGATGAAGATGGATATGTAGTGAAGAAAATCTAGTCCCACCCAAACAAAATGCATAATTATTTTATTTTTTAAGGATGCAGGATGAAGATAGATCTGTAGTGAAGAAAATCTAGTCCCACCCAAACAAAATGCATAATTATTTTATTTTTTAAGGATAGGATGAAGACAGATCTGTAGTGAAGAAAATCTAGTCCCACCCAAACGAAATGTAGACTTATTTAAATGTTGTATTGACTCTTTGGCAGGATCTATATAAAACCCACTGCTAGCAAATGCTGTGAAAGGTGGGGAGAGTGTATTTTTGATTCGTAGGAACTTGTTTTACTTTGTGAACTATGCTATCTCTTGGTTAATTATATATGTGTGTTCAATCATGCTTGAATGCAACTTTCCATCCATTGAAGATAAGGTTGGGTGGATCACTGCAAAACAAAGTCATATATGATGTAGGAAAGTTGAATCAACCTTGTCATTCTTTTGTCAAGAATGAATCACTGATGTTTCAATTTTCAGATGGATGCCTTCCCATGTCAAGATGGGATGCTTTGAACGCTTTTTTCAACAAAACAGGGTATGCTATTTAATTCACATCTGAATTATTTTTAATCTGAGTTTATTTTTGTTTTTGCCCAGTATTCTCAACATTAGTATAATTCATGGGATGATAAATACTATTTAAGTTTTATAAATATAAATAGTTTTTATTTGAGAAGTATGAGAAATACGATCGTTTTTATAATTTTATGTAAGATTTTTTCCACAAGAAAATAGTAATTTCTTGATATTTAAATTAAATTAAAGGCAACTTTCCAATACATATAGTGAAATAATACTTAAAGCCATTACAACAATATACTCATTATAAATTCAATATATCATTTATGAAAATTGAACCTAGATAGAAAGAATAACAATCATTCCTCACAACCATCCAAACTAAATCTATTTTACAAATAAAATATTTTTATTTTATTAACTTTACTTAAAAACTCTCTAAAACACCTAGCTGGACTATCTGAACTATCTTCTTATCCTGCAATCATCTAAATCACCTAGCTTCTGCTATAGCTTCTCATCATGCAATCATCTAAATCATCTAATATTAGAGAGTGAATCTAGGGCATCTGTGGCTTTTGGATTGAATGTATTGAAGGGAAAGCCATTGAAGCCAAACGCTGCTACGGGGCCTTGGGACTCCAGCAATGCTCGTGATTTTTGAGCATGGTTACAAGATAGATGCATGGGAGCTTGGTAAGGTATTATGGTAATGGACTTGATTTTTTTTAACAGTTTTAGAGAGGATATAAGTGAAATTTAATGGAAATGATTTTTTTAATAGTTAAATTTAATTTATTTAAATTATAAAATTAAATTGTTTATATCATAAATAATTTAAAAATAATATTTTTATTAATTTTAATTCTATCAGAGGGGTAGGGTATGTATAGTTCCATCTCATACATCAATTTGGTATTTGGGTTGGGGATGATTTTAAAAATAAATTATTATTATTATTATTATTATGATTATAATTTGGAAAATTTTAAATTAATTAGTTATAGAATTCATTTTTATTATAAATCTATTATAAACTAAATTTAATCAGGTAAAATTTTAATAGAGTTAATGGAGTTTGTTGGGTCAGAAACTCTCTACTCTAAAAAAAAACACCAAAAAATCCAACCATGATAAAGATTGATATATCCAAACTTGATAACTTAAATGCCCCTTAATAAATGACAGTAATCAACAGAGCCCATCATGGACACCCTAACAAACCCTAAAAAAANACTAAATTTAATCAGATAAAATTTTGATAGAATTAATGGAGTTTGTTGGGTCAGAAACTCTCTACTCTAAAAAAAACACCAAAAAATCCAACCATAATAAAGATTGATATATCCAAACTTGATAACTTAAATGCCCCTTAATAAATGACAGTAATCAGCAGAGCCCATCATGGACACCCTAACAAACCCTTAAAAAAAAAAAAAAAAAATCTAATCTTAAAAAATCTTCAACCTTATCTTTTTAGCCATGCAAGAACTTAGATTCCTTTTAAACAGGAAATGAGCTGGCAGGAAGTGGTGTTGGAACCAACATCACTGCCAAGCACTACGCGGCTGAGGTATTTGAGTTTCATGGGATTCTGAAAGAGGCTTACAAGAATCATAAAGGGAACCCACTTCTTGTTGCACCTGATGGATTTTTTGATGCTGACTGGTTCAAGGAGTTTATTCAACGAACGGGACCAAAAATTTTGGATGTTGTTACACATCATATCTACAATCTTGGGGCAGGTATAGAAATTTGGAAGCCACTGTTTTCACTGAAATGTTTATATCTTTCAGCTAGCTAGGGCAGTAACCTTATCAATAGTATTTTTTCTGTTGATCAGGTGTGGATAAAGGCCTTGTGGAGAAGATACTGGATCCCTCATTTCTGAGCCAAGATGCATCCACATTCAAAAGCCTCCAATCCATCCTGAAGCATTATGGGCCTTGGGCAAAAGCCTGGGTGGGTGAATCAGGTGGAGCTTATAACAGTGGCCACAATCTTGTTACCAATGTTTTTGTATTTAGTTTCTGGTAAGCTCATCTGTCCTTAATTAGTTTTTGGTAATGCTTTGCACTGTAATTTGTCATGAATCTGCCAAAACAATATAATTTAATCTTTTCAAATGATAATACACAGTTCCTCGACAGACTTTGACATTCATTGCAAATATTGGGACAGGTATTTAGACCAGCTTGGCATGTCATCCAAGTTCAATACCACGTCTTACCGCAGACAGAGCTTGATTGGTGGTAACTATGGCCTTTTGAACACGACGACCTTTGTGCCAAATCCTGACTATTACAGGTATAACTTTTAAGATCTATATGCCATGGAAAACTTCACAAACACAAGATATATATTGATATTGGAGTGAATTAAGAAGATGGTAATGCAGTGCACTTCTTTAACTTTTTTCTTTGAATTGTAATGCAGTGCACTTCTTTGGCATCGACTGATACCCACGTGCTTATGCACATTGTGCCAAGAATGCTGTAAGTATGAAAGTTTCATTTTTTTTGTACAGAGAATATATGATGAGTCAAATAATGGGCCTGCTATATAATATATTTATTTCCAACTCTATCTATCTAACTGATGAAAGTGCTGTTATTTTGGCAGAAGGGAGTCACTTTGCTCTTGATCAACTTCAGCAATCACACTCGTGTCTCTGTGCGGGCCTTTACAGGTTCAGGCACTTCCACACCCATAAAATCTAGATTTGAGTATCACTTAACAGCAAAGGATGTTGATCTACATAGCCAAACTATGCTGCTTAATGGGAAGATTTTGGATATAACCGCTGAGGGTGAGATACCTCCTTTGCAAGGAGTGAGAATTCATGCTAAGAGGCGATTTATTTTAGCTCCCCTCTCTATTGCATTTGTGCATCTTCCTTATGTTAAATTCCGAGCGTGTAGCTGCTAGGAATTGGCTTCATTATTATTTATTCCATACATGGTTAATGGAAAATAAGTTCAATTGGTGCTGAAAAATATTTCAAACAATTTTACACTTCAAGTTCAATAACATGAATTCTTTATCAGCAATAGATTAATGCTTCCTTGGAATGAGATTGGGATGATTACTTAATTTCCTTTATAAAATGTTTTTCTGAATTTTTTGTTTGGTTGTTTTTTAGATTGTCCAGCCTATACCCAAATTTGATCTTATTTTCAAAATATTTGTCACACTACCAACCTTCTTAACTTCTTAACTCAACAAAAGTATGGTGATCTTGGAAAGCTTCTCATAATGCTTTTGCAATACAGAAACAAAATTCTAAAGAATCACAAGTAATCACTTACCCTCTTAAGGTCCTATAGACCAATTCAATCTTAGTGAAAGTTAATCATCATCATCATCATCTAATACAAATATTGCATTAATGGTATTATGGATTAATTAATAAGATCCATCTTAGATGGGGATTTATTAATATGGATCCAATTTATTGAGTAATTATTATTATTATTATTATTTTATTCCATGTCAACTTTTACAAGTGAGTATAATTTATTTTATTGAGAAGACTCTATTTTTATTATTGTTAATTTTTTAATGTGACCTCATCTAACATAATTTTTTCAATTGAATTGGATAATTCCTCAACATCTCTCTCATATTGAACTATCTCTCCCATATTGAACTATAGAGCACCTAGCTACTTTAGGTGCAATAAAAGGCATGTAAGCTAAATGAAACAAAATTAATAATTAATGAAAAGTAAACGAGGTAAAAAAATCCCTAACTAACTAAATGAAATCCGTAAGAAGTACCATATTATTAATAATTCATGTTAAGGAAATGAAAAAATATTCTTAGTGTGGATAGTTTTTTAATAAATAGTACATAACATATTTATCCACATTCATTAATAACTATAACATTTATAGATTAGTGGGTTAGTTAGAGTGGTTCAAAGTTGTAAATAACAAGTATGAGGTTTCTAGGTCAAATTTGGGTTGGCTACTTCTATGTGCTTCTATGTATGGGGATGTATTTTCCAAGAAAATAAAAATTATTACATTTATAATTATAATTATTAAAATTAAGCTAAATTATAAATGTTATTAAAAATTAAAGGTCACAAATTCATTATTAAGAATAAAATGTCAATTTTATTTCCAAATGGGATGTCATAGACTCGAGATGTCACAATGATCACACCACTAGATGTCAAAAACAATGATAACCACACACGCCAATCATACCACTAGATGGAAACCATGATAACCACCCAGTGATAGAGGATGACATGCATGGCATTTACCACATGCCCCTAGTTAATGAAGGTTCTGGATGAGAAGGTGACATGGGAGAATGATGAGCTCTAGACTGGTGTGTTTTTAATGATGATCCCCACAATATGTAAAATGGCATCTCCCATCATCCTTCGTCTATGTAGTAAGTGACAAAGAAGAAAAAACTCAAGAAGTGTAGGGACATAACCAAATGAAATAGTTGTGAGTGTTGGATATGCATGGATTATAAGGTACCATTTGTAGTTTATGAGGCTTAACACCTTGAGAAAGAGGGAAATTATGTATAGAAAATGGAACACCAGAAAAAGGTGAAGGGGAAGGAGGTTGACCTAGCATTGCCTAAGCATAGAGGCAAGAGTAGACCCCCCACATGTATGGCTTGCCAAGAAGCCACCCCTAGAAGAACTCTAACAATAGGAATAAATGCTAAGGCTCAATGTATAATGTACGGTTTATATGGTAGACAAAAGGTCACCATGGTTCATAATCTAGGAAAATTGGAACAAAAGGTTCAAAGGCATAGATCTACCATTAACAAGATGTAGATATATAAGAAATTGTCACACATCACCTTAGGTATGGGTTTTTCAAGTAGAAAAAATAGTTAGCATACAAAGGAAATGATTTTTTGTCACATGGATTCAACCTCAAAGAAGAAAACCCCCTACAAAGTGGTATCAAGGAAGCACTACAATAACACAATTTCAAGTAGTACTTCTTGTTGAAATCCCTTTAGGGTTCAAATCTTTCTCTAGAGGAAGGAGATGAGGAAGAAACATAATAATTCTAGGCTAGAGGTGACTCCCGACACCTCATTTCTCTTAATGATGAGGATGAATAGCATGAATAATTTCAGGTTCCCCTCTATTTCTGAGGCTTTAATTTCATAGGATTTAGTGGCTAGGGGCCAAGTTATATCCAATATTGTTTTGTTCTACTTTTGTTAAGATTTAGTATCTAGGAGTTAAACTAATCTTGCAAAGATTTAGTAGCTAGAGGTTGGAGCTAATATTGCAAATTTTTTACCCCAAAAAGTGCCATTCAATGCCTCAAAATTACTTTAGAAGATTCCAAACCCCAAATCTCCAAACTGGGACTTGCCACTAAAATGAGCCCTACAAGACAATTCCTACAATTTCTCCACCCAAAAAGTACCGAGATGGATGAAAAATTATAGGATGATCCATTATGGATCACAAAAAAAGGACAATTCAAATGAACCTTAGACAAGCCCCTCACCGAGAAAATTGTCATAGCCACACAAATAAAAGGGGCTCTCTAAATCAAGTTTAGGGTCCTAGTTTCAAATCATTGTGAAAGGGGAAACCCTTGTACCCTATTTCATCGAACCAAACTGAAGAAGTATTCCAAAAGAACAGTGAAATTGATAAAAACAACCTAGACAAGACAAATAAATTGTCCAATCATTATCATTCCTCTAGATAAAGACCTTTGAATTTTAATGCCAATCCAAAAATGACTCCCTTTTAAAGAAGGGTAGTCTTCCATGAACCATTATCAAATTGACCTTCTCTTTTCAAGAGTTCTCCTAGATTACATCCAAATAGTGTGAAGTATTCTTAATTCCTCAAACCCTTGATTGCGACAAGAAAAGAAAAGTGTAAAATTTGAAATAGGTTCTACATTTTCCATTTTTATCTCATGCAATTTTTCCCATTCTTACTATTTCCTTTGGGAAAATACATGTGATGTTTGATCCAGAATATCAACAACGGATACAAAGTGAAATGATTGGTTGTCCTTAATGCAATTTTTCCCATTCTTACTATTTCCTTTGGGCCAAGACCTGTGATGTTTGATCCAAAATCTCAACAATCGATACAAAGTGAAATTTCTGGTTGAAATATTTGGAATTCCCCTAGAATGTCCAACACCAAAAGATATGGTTCTTGAAATCATGTCTCTAACCAGTAAATTGTATGGAGAGGAAGATGCTACACAGTTCAAGGAATCCTAGGTGCCAATGATCCATGCTATTACTCAGAATGGAACAATATTCAATTGAGCCTCTATAATGTTCACATTAATGGTTCAAAATGTCTCTAGGTCAAAACACACAACCTTGGGCATGCATCTAACATTTTTTATGACCTCTTATGTACTAGACACTACCTTTGTGGTAAACAATTTTCTAGGGATGGGATAGTAGTGTTAGCTTATTGAGGCACTCATACATGTATATTTTTAGATTTCATGGTAACATTAATTTAGGATACATTACAAAAATATCTACAATCAATTCATAGCTCCCATGTATAAACTAATATTCGGTGAACCTAAAAAATGCATGATAGAAAAAATTGTGCAAGAAATTAGTTAAGTTGGTGACTGTTATGTTACAAATCATGGAAATTATATCTGGATTTTTGGGGCCACCAAAGAACCCCATATATTTCCCCAATTTATCCCTGATAAGTTGGTTTTGAAAGAGGTAGCATATCAAACATTTCCACGTGGTGTTGGGGTATCACTTGATCACAACAAGAAAGCATTGTGGCCCCCATCACCCTTCCATAAAAGGGATTATTGAATCAAAGATGTCAGAGAAGCAGTTGCAAAGGTCGAATCATTGGCCACTTTTCATTTTGGAGAAGAGAGATTCAAAAGGAATGATCCGCTAAAAATAGCCAGTCACCACTTCCATACATGTAAATACATATGGCCTTACCAAAATGAACTGCGGTAGGAGGATGAAGTGCACAAAAGAGCCACATATCTAGATGAAGTGTCTTTCAAAATGGGAATTAGAAATTGAGGGAGAAAAGATAAGATGAAATAATAGAGGTCAGGGGAGAGATTGGAAAATGAGAGACTTGAAAAAATAGTAGCAAAAAAAATAAAAAATAAAAGACTAGAAAAAGAAGCTAAAGCACCAATACTTTAGAAAAAAGTTGGAAAAAGAAAAAAGAATGAAGACCTAGGAATGGCCAAGGAATAAGAAGCCAGAAAGGAGGAAGAGTAAGAGAGAAAGAAAAGAGAGGAAGAAGAAAAGAAAAGGGAAGAGGAAGTCAAAGGTTCAAAACCCATGGACATTGGAACTTCCTATTAGAAAAATTGAGTGTAGCACCTTGGGCACATCCATCACAGCGGGGAATTTCCTTCTATGTGTGATTGGTTTGGGGAAATTCACCCCTTCTAATATGGGTTCATTCACCATTCTATATTCTTTTGTTTTTTACAAGACCAAAGGAAGAGTAGTAAATAAATCACATAAGAAACTCAAGCTACTGGAAATTTGAAAACCCACGGGCACTATTGTGACATTGTTGATGGAAGAAACGAGAGAAAATCATATTTCCATAGCTTCTGTAGGTGTTTATTTTTCCCAATATTCAGAATTTAACATTTGAAGCATGACCAATGAAATTGAAGAATATAGACAAAAGGTGGAAAAATTGGAACAAGAAGTGGCCCATTACAAAACAAATATGACTATTTTAACTGAGTTCAATGCTTGTGCATTTGAGCTCCAAGAGGAACTCATCATTATTCACAAGCTAATGTATGCTAATCTATAAGAGTTATAGGATCATGGCACCTAGTTTCTCACCTACCTTGGAAATGTTAAAGGTAAAAAGGTAGTGTTGTATGGAGCACAACTTAGCATGAATGAACTGAAAAAGGGGAAATAAAAAGAGAAATATGCCCCAAAAGACTTTCCTAGGATGATAGAAAAGGAAAATAAAATCAATTATGCAACCCTAGAAAAATTTCAAGCAACAAGAACATCACAAGGGAAAAAAGTCACTGCTTCAATAAACAATTGCAAATGTTTAAACCTTGCTACAGAAAATGTAATTGAAAGATGTCACCTTACATCACTTGGAGACATGGGTGCACCAAGGCCCATGACAGAGGTCTTAAATGAGCTAGAGGAAAGTATTATAAACAAGGGCATCACAATTGGGACAACTCAATGGATTTCCAAGGAGATCCTAAAGGAATATATTTCTAGCCCCTCCAAATAAATTAACTTAATTAATTCTTTCCTTAACACATTAAAGAAAGAAATGGATCCCATGTCAAATGAATTAGTTTCTTGTGAAGTTTCCTTTGAGCAATGTATTTTTAGACACATACTAGACATATCTTCACGACATGAGGTGTGGGCGTCCTACATATAAGAGAAAACACATGGTCGATTATGACCATAGTGAAATATAAGTTGTAATTTAGAATGTTCTTTAGAAAGAATCAAGCAGCAAAGTTGAAAAGTCTATAACTAATAAAAGGAATCAAAGAAGATATAAACAAATTATAGATTGAAGGTTTTAAAAGCCAATTGACTTGTTTTAGAAGGGGATTTTTTCTTATTTAGCTTGTAAACACATTGAGAATTTTGAATTAGAAGAATCCCATAAGGCCAATTTTTTGAGGAGGAGCACTAGTTTCTGTTACTATTTTGTTTGGAGGAGACAATGTTTTGTCCTCTATTTTCATCTCAAAAGAGCCTTCCCAAGAAATTTCCTCAAGGTGTTTAGGTTAGGACACATCCATTTGAAATAATTTGTATTCTTTGCATTTTTTCCCCTTGAAATATTTATCATCAAAATTATAACAAAGGCACTCAACCATTTCTTCCCAAGATAACTTCTAGAGCCTCAAGGGTTGAGATGGAGGGGAACTAGTAATAAATTTAATATGAGGGCGAGGGAAAGTATTAAAGGAGGATCTTTTGACTTGTGCATTGATGACCATTTTGCTTCAAAGGTCTATTGAGCAACTTCCAACCAAGTAGTTGGGTGTTGCATCAAGACTTGTGCAATTGTTCAAGCTTTGAAGAAATTGAGGAACCATTTGTTTCCAAGACAATTTGTGTTGTTCACTAAACATAAGGTTCTTTAGTGCATAAACAATCAAGTTAAGATGAACACATTGTCTATTGAAGTTGTTAATTTAGAAAACCTGAATGAGTTGTATGTATATGATGTTGATTTTGTAGAGGCATGGAGGCTTTGTTAGGATCCATGGAGTATGTATAGAACATTGCACATGTAATTTCATATCCAAGATGAATTTTTATTTAAGAATTAAAAATTGTGTATACCATGGATTCATTAGAGGAAATATCAGTTCAAAGCTACATAGTGGAGGTCCAAAGTATAGTAAATTCAGGGTCTAAAATAAGATTCATAATAAAAATCTAGTTGATGACTTGGAATTCGGAAACCAATTAAATTTCAAGAAATTGGGTCAATGATAATTTTTGAATTGGATCTATAGAAGCCAAAGATGATTGTGTCATATTTTTATTTTTATTTGAAATAGTTATTACATATAAATCTCACCTTGATTAAGGTCTTGGTAAGATCATCTCAAAAAATGATAAATATTCTTGAAATACTAAATATGTAATATTTTATATTATCGCTACTTTCACTTAAAAAAAATAAGTTTCATATTAATTAAAATAATGGTGGAGGCACTTTGAAATGTAATAAACATTTTATATCATTAATTGTTTAAAGAGAAAAACAATGTGTGTGTGTGTTCATTATTTTTTTTAAAAGGAAAAAAATATGTAATTTTATTTATATAAAACAAAATTACATTGTCATATGCCTCAAGGCATTCAGAAAAGTGCTCTGTAGTCTAATTGAGAAAACAACTCTGCATACATGCCTTACATATCAGTGAGACAATTTTAGAAAAGAAAAAAAATGTTTCTTGACTTAAAAGGACATAGATTACATCTTTCAGAAGAAGGTTTTGAAAGTTGTCCACCATCACAAAACCTATAAGTTGTTTCAACAAAAACACTATTTGTGTCTTTAATAAACAAAAACACATCCTTGTAAAGGTAAGAGTCTATAGACTTTTCACTGTCTGTAGAGAAGTTTATAGCTAAGGTGCATGGGATAAATCATTTGTATGCCCATCCCAAGGGATAAAAATGGTACAATTACCTCGTTCCAACCCCAATGCCTTTTTTGAAAGGCCATCATCAACTACCTTGTTCTTTTCCATTTATATATTATACAAAGAAATGTGTGAGAAGGATTTTTTTTTTTTTTTGTATCACTAAAGAGTGGTTGTAAAGTGAAATTTTTAAGTGTTGCTTCCTTTCATAACTATTGGACAACCAATAGAGAGTTTCCAAAAATTTGTAATTGTGTAACACCATATTCTTGAGCCAAATGTAGGGTTAATTTGAGAGACATCCATTCACAATAATTGTTAGTTCCCTACCCTATCCTAGCTTTGAAGGCTATATTGTGATTTGTGTAGAGAGACATGATTCCTCCAAAGCCTCCTTTTGGGGGATGTCCTTGAGATCCTACTATCAAAGTATGCCCAAGGAATGTCGTTATTGATGAATTATTTAATTGTCCCCCCATATTTTGTGTTTTTCCTCAACATGTGGATATGAATTAGTATATTGAGGGACTACATTACACATTTGAGGGAAAGAGTCTCTTGTCCTTCAAATAGCTTCAGGTTTCTAGCTAGCCATATTCCCCAAGCTATATTGAGTGGAAGAGCTCTGTATTTATTTGTATCCTTGTTTATATGCCAAATAATGAAGGATTATTCAAAAATTACTCATTCCTAAACATTCCTTAACCCTATCATGTAACCAACTTCTTTCTAGACGTATTTGGAGAAGGAACAAGTCATCGAAAAGTTATATATTGTTTCCTCTATTTTATGGAATAGACTACACCAACTTGGGCCAATAAAATTATTTTTATGTAGAACCTCATAGGTAGGAGCCTTGTTAAAACTGCTATCTTTCAAAGAATCTATGCATGATTTCCACACTTTTTCAAGATCGTCTCCCAAACCTATGTCCTCCTAGGTCAGTCATTGTTGTTTCCAATTTGTATATCTCTCCCAATTTACAATTTTTCTTAGTGAAAAAATTCCTTTGTTTCATAACCCTTGTATCACCTAAGGGGGTAATCAGTGGAGATATTTTCTTCCAATAAAAGGATTGATCCTAACCTAAAATTTATCCCATCTACCCACCTTCTAAATCAACCATTTACAAATTGGTTTGAAAGATGAGTTCACCAATTTTCGTGTGATTGATGCATTGTGCACCTATTTCACCATATTCCTAACCCATTCCTCAACTGTGGTTGGTTACACGTACTTGGATTTGATTACCTGAAACCATAGACCTTTCCCTTGTACTACGATCCATACTCTTGTTGTAGCTAGGGCTTTAGAGAGGAGGAATAATGTTTTTAGGCCCCATCCTCCTTTTTCTTTTGGGACTGCCATTTTTTTCCAAGATACCAACAATAGACCTTTATTTTTTTTATCTTCCAACCTAATGGATTTATAACACAATTTTATATTTTTCTCCAGTACACCTTTCAAAACCCAAGATAATGAAATCTAGTATACTGGTATGGATTTCAGAAATTCTCTAACGAGAGCCAATCTTCCCCCTCTTGAGAGCCACTGATTTCACCAATGGTTTATCTTCTTTTCTATTTTGGAAACCAACCATTTCCAATCACATTTTTTGTACAAATACTTTAGTCCTTGATCCATATCAATCACTTAGTAAGGAAGTAATTGGGAGAAATATTCTTTCGCATGCTCTGGAATGTCCCACATGGAGAGAGTGGGTTTGTTAAGATTTATTATTGTGCTAGTAGCTTTACATAACAAGTCCACGACATTTTTAAAATTCTCAACTATCCTTCTATAACCTTCACAAAAAATTACAATATCACCATTTCTAGATGTATTTTTTAATAATCTACTCAACCCTTATGATATTAGTAGAAATAGGAGAGGGGAAAGGGGTAATCCATGTTTGAGACCCCTTTCTGGTATGAAGAAAGAAAAAACTTCCCCATTGATTAGGACAACAAAGGATATAGAGGTAATGCAACTCATCACCCATACCACAAATTAGACAGAAACCTAAGTGAATGAGGATTAATCTTAGGAAAATCCAACTTACCCTGTCGTAGGCCTTGGACAAGTCCACTTTGAGCA
This sequence comes from Picea glauca, assembly GCA_000966675.3. Taxonomy (NCBI): domain Eukaryota; kingdom Viridiplantae; phylum Streptophyta; class Pinopsida; order Pinales; family Pinaceae; genus Picea; species Picea glauca. The sequence goes on along the minus strand of JZKD02S2137101.1, from coordinate 414,055 downwards.
TCCATGATATTTGATTTTTGGTATTGATTGAGTGAAGGATTGAATATGAAATCCCAACTACCTCATGGATTTTTCATCCTTTCAGGAACCCAAATTGCTCACCCTTTTAAGTTTTATGGCTATGGCTTTTGAAATAATTTTGTAGATACAATTGCATAAGGATATTGGCTGAATTTTTTCAAAAGAGATTGGATTATCATCTTTTGGGATAATAGAAATGAAGGTAGTATTATAATCCCTGAGCATTCTTACTATGTTTCTAATGGTCTCCACCACCCTTCTTAAGTATTCTTCAATGAATTCATAGCAACCTAGGAAAAATTTCATAGGGAGGCCATATGGTATCCATTTGGAAGCTCTATAAATTTTGGAGTAATTCACCTTTTCCAACTTATTTCATCAACTCTATTGTCTTCATTGTTTACAAAGCTACGGAAAGAGTTAGAGATCCTTATTACTTCATCAATTGTGGCCCAAGAGTCCTCTTTGAAGAGGGTGGAGAAATAGTAGACTCCTTCATCTGTTATGTCTTTAAAGTTTGTTTCACACCTGTTATTTCCTTTGTCAATTCTCTAGACAAAGTTCATATTTTATCTACCATTTGCATATCAATGAAAAAAAATGGATTTTTCATCACCTTCTTGTATCCAAATGGCCCTACTCTTAAGTCTCGATTCCTTCTCTTTAACTAGTAAGATATTCTTATTTTTTTCTTCTAGTTTCTTTAATTATAGCTTTTGAGACTATTTTAGGTATCCAAACCCTTCTCTATTATAAAGGTTCTCCAATCCTACTTCCACTTCTTTAATAATCCTTTCATCTTTTTGTTTTTTATCCTCGGCCCATTAGGATGCTACCTTCTTTGCTTATTTTAGTTTTTTTTTGAATTGAAGCGGGTCATATTATATTAGATGAACATCATAGGGATTCCAAACATCTTTGATCTTGTTTTATAAAATATTCCTCCTTTATCCATTTTGCCTTTAGCTTGAATGTCTTGGTTTTTTATTCCTATGTTGGGGCCACTTCTAACACAACAATGTTATGGTATAATTCCCCTCTTGAGGTTATTCATTGTCTCACGCCATTAACTTCACCCAAAAATCCTTCAGATATTAGAAAGAGGTCTTGAGACACTTTGTTATTTAGTCCTCCCTTATTCTCTTATTTCTCTGGGTTGGAGTTATTTTTTTTTATTAAATATCCAACAATCCCATAGCTTATATCTCTCTTATAAAATAACCAGATAGAAAATCCATGTGAGTATTAAGGCCCAAAATTTCTGAAGCTCCTAATGTAAAGTTTAGGTCTCCCCCCATCACCATTAAGATGATATGAATACACTTCATGTCAAAACAATTGTCCTAGTATTCCTTTTTGTTTGAATAAGGACCATATACATTTAGGAAAAAATTTATTTCCCCATATCTAATGAAAAAAGGACTACCCCTAGACTTGTTTGAAAGGCTTAGGAATTAGATAGGGTAAATAATATTCTCTTCTATCTGTTGGATCATGTTGTCATTGATGCCAATGGTTTGATTACTTGGGA
>JZKD02S2137101.1:376910-410704 GCA_000966675.3 Picea glauca | reverse complement strand
TGTGGGTAGGTGTGTCCAACACTATCATGTTATATTCCCACTAGATATCCTAATAGAATGAATATAATTGAACTCCCACCTAATCATAAATTTGGAGTGTTCCTAGATAACATTTTCCCCATCTATCATTGTTTGGATGATAGAGGGTTTTAATGTCTCTATAAGCCTCATGATGGCCAATTTCTTGGATGGATTATCCAACTCTCTATGGTTGAGGGTCAAGAAAATCATTTAATCCCCTCACAAGGGGAATTTTCTCTAAGATCCCCAATTAGAGATAGTTTTTTCCCACGTCTGATCTCCGAAGATGTTTTTTTTTGTGCCATGGACATATAATACGTTCTTCCTCTTTGGTTTGGATTATGGTTTTTTCCATTTAGGTACCCTAACACCCTGATCACCTTTCCAAGGAAGTCAAAGGTTTAAGTTCTTCTATATTGAAGGTTATATTTGGAGGATTCTAGATGAGAAGAGTCCTTGGATTCCTCCCTACCTTAGGTTCCAATTTAGGATTTTTAGAAGTCCCCACTTGGGATTTTTCATATACAATAACTTTACCTATCACTGGTAGATGGATTAGGGTTGGGGACACATGATTTTTAATACTTGAAAGGTTGGTCAGAAATTCATTGATGGACTCCAAACCTTTTGTTTCTACTTCTAGTCCCCAAGACCCAAAAAATAAATTTTCTAAAGATTTCCTTTTATGTGTTATGTACATGAGTAGATCTTCATATCATAAAATAAACCATTAATTGCAAAAAGAATAAACCAAACCATTCACCAAATATTCAACACAAGAATGTAGACAAAACCCTTGAGGTAGGGTAACACCATATATTAATCCTTATGAAAGGATAACACTCCTCAAGCAAGAATGTAGACAAAACCCTTGAGGTAGGGTAACACCATATATTAATCCTTATGAAAGGATAACACTCCTCAAGCAGTCCTTACTTGTTACAATAACAATATAATTCACTATGCTCCAATACATTACTTACACTTCTTTATACATCTCTCCCTATCTCCTAGGAAAATTCTAGAGAAGGAATATTCTAGTAGGTGGAACTTTCTAGTAAACGTTCTCACCTTTACTGTGTACACACTATTACATGGGCCTTATTTACTATAATTGTCCACCATACATAATAATAAATAACCACATTCACATTGGGTACCTCCCTAGGTACCCCATATTACCTCCCTAGGTATACTACATTCAATCCCGCTTTGTATGTTTCATCCTTGAAACTTGGGAAGAAACCATACAATATGATCACCTAAGTAATGTAGTCAATTGGGACTAAGTATGACCATCCATCCATCCTAATGAAAGATGAACATGATGTCCAACTGTTGCCTTTCCACCCTGATATTGATCCTTATCATGCCTTTTGTGCCATGGGATGGTTGCTCTATCTTAATATCATCCAATAGTGTTGGTATTTCTCCATGCGCTTCTTGCTTGGTTTCCTTTCTGGTGCCATGTTGATTCATAATAAGTATGTTTATGTGCAAAACCTTTCCTTGATGACTATTTTTTCTCTATATGGTGTGGATGGTGATATAAAACAACTTTAAGAATCGATCCTTTGTTCTTCAACTCTACAATACGGTGTTCCTTTGAGTCAATGATCTCCTTGGCTTCTTTATTGTGTCGTTCCTAGGGATTTTCTTCATGTCCTTCTATTGACTCTTCCTCTGATGCAAATTTGGATTCTGCAATAACTTCTTTGCTTTCCACTGTAGACCCTTCTTTCTTACTAAGAGACACATCTTACATTATAACTTTATTTTCTTCTAGCAAAGTTTCACAAACTTCTTTTCCACATTAATATTAACTGTACCAATTGTTTCCATCTAAGGATATCCATGGTTAACATCCACATCATTCATATCAATGGCACAAAAAATAGAATGCAAAACATAGTTATCCATGGTAATCTTCAAATCTTAAAAAAATTGAACATTATCAACCTCAACCTTTGTGCTTTGAATATTTGTTTTTGGAACTTGTAATTTATTAACCAACTGAACATTGATAAAATTTTGTTGGAAACTAGGGTTAATAGAAACAATGACATTTTCGTTATGAATTTAACCATGAACTTGTAATATAGATTTTCCATATAAAACCTTGGTGCTCTCTCTATCCTTTTTTCCAACATAAGACCACCTATCTAAAATTTATTTTTCAAATTCTTCATCAAAAAGTGTCATCATCTTGGAAAAGTTCAATGATTGCCACCATATCTTAGCATCATCTTGGAAAATAAGCGGTACCATTATTTTCCAATTAGAATCTAGGCTATGTTCCTTGTGAATAAATGAGGATGAAGGATTCTCTATTGGTTTTCCTCTTTTCCTTTATAACTTGTGTTCTTCTATTTGTTTGTGGAATTTATGGCATCTCCACCCCTAGTACATGTGGCTACTTTTGATGAGCCCATATATTCCTTTGATTAGGGTATTTACAATCCACCCCGAGATGTTTATAGCTATGGAATCTCCCACATATGAAGGGTATACCTTCATAATCGAGAGAAAACTGAAACTGGTCTTCACCTTTCTTGATAACCAATTCCTTTTCCATTCCTTTATTGATTTCAAGACCCACTAGTATTCTTACCATCACGGAGTACCTGGTGTCTTAGAAGGATAAATAAACTTTGTAAAAAGTACCAAGGGGGTTCCCTATTTCTTCGAAAACATCCTCCGACCATAATACTAGTGGTAACCCTGGTATTTATACCCATACTAGTAGAATGCCCATATGAGTTGTTATGGAATCAAAGTCAACTTTCCATTTCTTCATAAAATCTTTTAGGATCCCTAATTCCATCTTCTGTGTAGAACCTTGTTTACCTCTTCCATTGACTTAAAAAAATGTACTAGACACCCCTTATCTAGGGTCATTATGTGGGGTGTGTATCCTACTAGAGGTTCAAATTTCAACCTTGTCCAATTCTTTAAGCATTCACATGACATCCTTTTCTAGGGAATCTTCCTACAACTACCTTATCTTCCAATTCCAAAACATTGTTTAATCTAGTTTTTGAACCCATGTTCATACATAATGGCTTTGGTGTTTTTTTATGCATTTCCTTCTTTTGGTTTTCATATCTTCTTCTAACGAGGGTTTTCCATGGCTCCCTACTTCTACTGTGGATGAGATGCTCATTAGTTTAAAGTCTAAGTGAACTTTCCAATAAGTATTGAGTCTTATCTATTAGCATATATCCCATAAGAGTTGTAGAGATGATTTTTGTAATCCCTACAATACATTCACGAAGGAATAAATGTCCTTTCTCTGTCATAACTTCCCATAATGACTCCAACTTTGTCAAGGCTAGATAAGGCATGTCTAAGTTTTTCTAGGTCATCCTCCTCATGCACCACTGGTAGGATAACATGTACACCATTAATTCCCTCGAGATCCCCTTATCACCTTTACCTCTAGTAATAAATCCCTTTGTATGCCATTCATGGCTAATCCTTGGGTTGAATCACCTAATATTTCCAACGTGTCCTCCTTCAATGGGAATGACTCTTCTAACCCTCTCTATCTCTTCTCTAGTGGAACTCCAAGTTGGTGAAGTATTAAGGTTTCCCAGATTGGTTTTCATTCTATCAGATCGAAAATAATTGTAACGTACCCATCGCCCAACTAAGAAACATTATGTGTGGAAACTCATTAAATTATTAATATTTACTTCTAATTAAATTCGTGTAGCTTACTAGCTGCAGATCACACACATATTTGACCATTTGACTGGTACTATAGTTATAAATGCATATAACAGTGTATATTAAACATGAATACAAAATTTCAAGAAACAAAAAACACACAACATTCATATAAACTACTTGCACAATGGAATTTAACATAAGAACATAACAAAAGCACTTATTTGTTAATGATTAACCAATTGGCTGCAAACAAAGGATGAACCTCCCAACCATAGGCACTGTTGATAATTTTATCTCATCAGAAAGCCACCCTCGAGTTGAGGATATGAGTCCACAAGGAGATCCATCCCACTAGCTATCCACTCTCCACACAGAGCAGCCTCAAACCCAGGTTCTAGTCTCATAGTAGTTCCAAACCTCCATCTCTCTCTTTTCCCCACAACCTACACTACCCAAGGAATGTACACCCTTCACTACTCACAGTCCCTCGGGCTATACCATTAATTTATCAGGGCCACTAGTGCATTAAGTTGGCTAGGAATCACTCAGTTAGGAACTCTCAATTGTTTCATGTTTTCTCACATCATCCTTCACAAGGCTCTGAGATATTTCCTCAATAAGAAATCGCACCACAGGCTTACAACCAGATTTACCGACACACATGCCTTTTTCTCATCATAAAAACATAGACAAACAATGGTTTCCTTTAAGTATACCATGTTTGGTCCTCTTCCCAACCCTCTGCTCTCCTTTGCATCCCCAAAATTTGCATGTAAAATTGTCTCTATTCTGCATACAGATCCCCTCTTCTTCCTTTATTGCTTGACTCACACTCTTCTCAAGGATGATTGTAATTCATCCCATGTTCTCCAATAACTATGGGATGTGAACACTCACACCCACCCTCTTACATGAGTTTAATTATTAGTCTCTCATACACTCAATCGACAAATAAAAGGTTATACACAAAGATAATAATTTCAGGAATGTGGGTTGGATTGATACCCATGAATAATTCCCCCTTGGACCTCTCTCTCTTGTGGAATCATATCCCCCCATCATTCTTCATCTCTTTCATATTGCAGCCAATGATTATTACTTTTATTAATTAATCAATATTCATTACATACAATTTTCCCCCAACCACATTAGATCAATACAGGCTCTTCGCCCCAATGCATCGACTCACCAGTCTAATTCAAATTTATACAATTAAATTATAATTCATGGGGATTAGAACTATGGATGTTACATCCCCTCCCCCTTATTTTGAATTGTCCTCGGTACAAAAAAACCTATAGGTGTAATTTCATTTTACAATTCTGGCTCCCTGGCCAATAATCAACATATAGGCTCTCTAGCCCGAAATCACATAGGCATTCCAACCTAAACAAATTACATAGGCACTATGGCCCCAATACCACAGATACATAGGCACATTTGGCCCCCCAAATCACAAATACAAAGGCACCCTGGCCCGAAACATATACATAAGCCACTGGCATTCTCTTATAGTAATTCTGATTTCCACCAACTCTCTTCCCATTGACTTTCCCAACCCAAGGAATGGTGTCCCATTTGTTTATCAAGGTTGACCCAAGGAATGTTCCCCATTCATTGTCCTCAATCCCTTGGGCTGCACCATTCATTTATTAAGGTCTCTTTGGCATAGGTAACTAGGAATCTCATTGTTGGGAACTCAAAGGACTCACTGCTACGAGGAATATCAATGAAATAACCAACAACAACCTTGCTGCTATAGTGTAACTCACACAGGATTTCACTCTTCAGGGATGACAACCTGGTTCTTCGATAGTGCAACTCACATAGAAGTTCACTCTTCAAGCCTGGCAACCTGGTTCTTCAATAGTACAACTCATGTAGGAGTTCACTCTTCAAGCTTGAAAACCTGGTTCTTCGACAATGCAAATCGCCCTCTAGGCTTAGGAATCTATTTCATTTTTATACAGTTCCTCAGGAGATCCATCATTTTCCAAGATGTTCTCACGTAGAAAAATTCCAACTTGTTTCTATACTTCCACTACCAATATATAACATGTGGAAATCATCCCATCTACATCACATGCATACAATTAATATGAGACATCATTATATAATTATAAAATTTCAAATATGTTTTACACAGGAAAACATAATTTCCCAAACATGAATCCTCTGCTCATAATTTATTGGTTCTTGCAACAACAGGCATCGGTCTTCCTTATGGTTTACATCACTTCCATATCCAAGGCCATTCTTCCTGGATTTTTTCTCAATTTCCATGCAAACAAATCAATTGTTAGCATATCATATCAATTTCCAATTATTAATTTCTCAAATCTGGTTATACATGAAAATAAAAATTCCCATGCATGAGATTTCTTCTCATGGTGTTTGGCTCTTGCAGTGGTATATATTAGTGTTCCTTATGGGCTTACATTATTTCCATATCCAATACCATTCTTCCTGCAATTTCCTCAATTTTTTTGCAACCAAGCACATTGTTAATATCTCATGCACAATATTTGCATTCAGTCCATGAAGTTATTTTTAGAATTATATTAATCTAAAAATTCCATCACTTCCAACTATTATTCATGTTAAAAATGAAATTCATCCATTAATAAGATTATCTAGAATGAAACTATCATTCACTATATATGCATTATCAACATACCAAGCTTTTCATAATAGTAATGCAACCAAATGTAACCAAACTTTACCAATAAATAAAACCATTGTGCCAATAATCATGGCCACATCTACACAATGCATCCTTGCATTGACTCTGGAATACCATATGTACATGCCATGTATTCCACCATGTGAGTTGGAAGGTATGGCCCATGCCTCAATACCACATCCAAACTCTTCCCTGCAACCTGTCTGATCCTTTGGATACCTTCCTCTTCAACCCATACACAACACTAGGAACATCATCCCTTAGTGATATTTAGTGTAGGAAAAAAGGTTGCAGTCCAAAACTCAATTACATAGGGAATAACCATTATGCACTTGAATGGAACTATAGCCTTTCCATATCCAAACTCATCATGGCTTCACACATGACCATCTCAAATAGAATTCATTGTTATAACATGAGCAATGTCTCCCGACTCAACTCGGTTATGAATTCATAACCAACATAACACAATATGCAATTAGTTTTCCATAAATGAATTCAAGCAACAAATATTATTTACATACTCAAGGCCTCTTTCCCTTACATCAATTCAAATAGTGATATTCGACTGGGGGAATTCTTACCTCGATTCCTTTCAACAATTATACGTCATATCAACCTCAAATGCATACATGTATGGTTTTCATCAATTTACTTGATGCTACCTGATCAACTAGTACTTTATAGAAGCTCACCTGATCTTTTTTCCAATATCTTGATCAACATTCCCACAATTCTCATTTTGTTTTCATATGGATGGATACCATAAGAAACAATATCATCATGCTATAGTCATGTTTCCTGGATACAAAATCCATCATTAGTTTTATTCAAATATCATAGCATCATTATTTCAAATATATATATATATATATATATATATATATCAACAGACTACTCTTAGTCTATAATCATGCCAGCAACATGTTCAGGCATGTCTACATGCACAAATACACATCAGTATGCACCAAGCATTTGATCTTTCATTCCTATGTTATGCACATGCAGTCTATCTTTATTCTATGCATCATGCATCAATTCTATCATGCACTCCAATGCATATCTATTTTAGATTAATCAATTATTTAATTGTATTGTTGTATATGGTTTTCTTTGAATTTATGACGAACCCTATTTCCCTGTGCACCACTATTTTTCTCAATTGTGCACCATTGGCCCCTATTCTACACCTGCTATCCAAGCCTCACTTGGTCATTCTGCATTTCCAACCGCTAGATCCACTAGTGTTTCCATATTGCAACTACTTTTATGAAAAGAATCTTGTCCCAACATATTCTGGCTAAATTCTCAATATTCATAGTGTTGTAACATGCACTATTCCAACTGAACATTAACACTCAAATTTAATTAACCACTTCCCATTTTTCTTGACCAAACCAACCTTGGAATACCATTATCATTGACTAGAATTTCAACATTCTGAAATAGTTCTTTCATTTCTTCTTTCTAATATTCTTTTTCTCCCATGGCCTTGCTCAATATTAAATATCTCTCTTTACTTCATTGAGTGATTTGTTGTGAAACACTTTTTGGCCATTCAAGACCACCTTTCTCCAATGAAAATTCCACCCTTTTCCATTTTCACTTGTACCTTGATTTTACTACACACTCTAATAATAGAGGCATCTTTCTTTCTTGTGTCATTTTAGACAAGAGTTGCTAGATCATATATGACAATTCCTTCTTCCTACATTCCCATGATTTCTCATAGAGATGATTGGTCTAACCATAAGTCACACCTCATATCATGATATCCTTTCTCCTTCTCTTGCAACAATATTCGTTTCCTTTACTATATTTATATCTTCAAGTTTATGGAGTCCTCCTTGTTTATTGTGCATGAAATGACATTCTTTACTTGTTGGGTTCATACCCTATGTGAAATATCTATTCACCTTCCCTTGCAAGCCATTCAATCTCTATAGCATTTGAATATTGGTATTCATTTTATTTTATTTAGACCCTTGACAACCTTGCAACACCTTCCCTGGACATTCCTTTGCAGTTCTTTGATTCTTCAACCATCTGCACCAACTTGACCTCTTTCCTATCCAATGTTCACCATGGAAATCAGGTGGCTTGATTTTCCTGAGTTCACCTTGCAAGATGTTTTCCTCAGGCATTCTTCTTTGCCTACAAATAGGAGACACACTTGGGCTGCTTCCTGGTCCTAAAATTGCATGATTTCTTCTAGTGGACTACCTTGGAGAATGATGGTTCCTTCTCATCCTTCTTGAATGCCTATCATTTCCATGATATTCCCTTTTGCTATGGGATCTAGATGTTGATACTTTTCTAGCACTAGCTGATTGCTTGGTGCTAGAATAATTTTTAATTTTCTTATGCAACATATTTAAGCCCTAAATTATTCTTCCTAAGATTCATATTCTTTTCATTATCATCCATGTAGATATTCACTTCCCTATGCATGCTTCTCATAGTGACATAATCTTTCCTATCTCTTCTTCCATTTGACTATGTCTCATCATTCCCCATGTTGATATGTAGACCTCTAATATCTTCCTCATGGTTGTAAGATCCATGGGAATCTTCCATAACTACAGTCCTCATATAAGAACTAAAGTTTCTTTATGTACCTCTAATTCTGCAAGAATTTTTTTATATAATAATTATTGTTAGAAATATGCATAGCATAAAACATTTCATCATATAGAATACATGTTATTTCTTCATCAATTTTTTAAGGACACATTTCACCAATTCTAATTTTTATTTTCTTGATGCATTCCTCCCTAAAACAACTTCCCAATAAATATACTCATGACTCAATCTGAATTCTGAGCGAAAAGTTATGACAACTACATGCTCCAATCCCACTTTTTTTTACTACTACATAAATCTATTTATTAATTTATGAGATGTTTAATTTTCCAAATAAAAATTTTAGGTTTACAAATGTCTTATGATCCTCAAGACCTTTCCAATGAATATTTATTTGCTCAAATCTGAGCTCTGAGCTGAAAGTTATGGTCCAGAGAAGTTTAGGAAGTTTTACTCAATTTACTCATGTATGCTACATGTGTCTTATTTCTCTTCCTTCACATTTTTAGGTGCCCATAATGAAAATATAACTCCACCTCTAGTTTCTATGTGTTATAATATTTCCATCGACTGCTTATGTGCCCCAAACAAACTTCTGATCATAGATTTATTCCCTCTAGAAGTAATATTGGTGCCAAAAATTTACCCTCACTATTTTGGATGTAACTTTCTCATACATGCTCTATTTCCCTAACTTTTTTTCTCGTTGGATAGATCTCTTCAAGTTATTTATTTGAGTTGTAGAGACATAGTGTACCTTAGTGCAATTTTTTCTCTTGGGTTTTGACTTGCTAAAAATGTTGTTTGGGGCCTAAAAAATACCCCACAAGTTAATGACCTTCAAAAATATGGAAATTTCACACAACAATTCATTGTTTTACTATTGTAACAGTTCTTTAAATCTCAACTGTTGATCTCAAATCATGATACACACCAACCATTTATTTGAAATTGTATACCATCAACAATTGGTATCATCCTTTGGATGCGCAAAACTTTTTTCCAAAGCTACCAATCTGACCGTCGGTCATTAGTCTATTTTCCCAACACCCAATTTTCAAACAACTCTTAAATCGGTCGTCGACGATATTTGTGGAGAATGAAAAACTCTCCACTAAATCTATCGATTCCCAACCACTGACCCATCCATGATCGTTTATCCTTGATGACTATTGAATGCTTTCCCAAATCGATTGATTTGACCATCGACCATCAACCACTTATGTTGGCTGACAAGGCATGACACGTGAATGCTGACGTGACATGAAACATCATCTTGTGGTGTCAAATTGGGTGATGTGGCATGACACATGGATGTTGAACTGGAATGAAATGTGGATTATGACATCATCATCCTCCTTTCCCCATCGGTCATCGGTCAATTCTCTTGAATTGTTGGAAGATTGGTTGTCATTGATGTCAACCCTAGTCATTTGTTGTGGAACCCGCAGTTGATTGTTGTATATGGACATGAAGGAAAACACACATGCACATGCAACACCCATGGATGAATATTATATTTCATGCCATTTCCATTCATAGGTTTCATGTCACGTGGATCTTCATTATTGAGGATAATTGATTTTTTGAAGATGAACATGTGAATTTTACAGGTCAACCCTGGAGATAATTAAAGAAAATAATTACAAAATAAGAAAGTGACAAGCCATCCATAATGTCAAAACAAATTTTCATGAAGATTATAAATACATATCAAATAACATCTCATAATGATCCAAACAAGTTTGATGGAGCTAGCATAAGTGGGTTTGCACTTTTTCTAGGAGTAGGTGCAGAGTTTAGCATGGAGAAAGTCTGAGGTGGTGAAGTCTGAAAGGCCTAGAAGTTTCAGAATTGCAGAAACCCTAGTTTTCTAAGAGTGCACACAAGATGATAAGAGGACAGGTAGTGTACATATGTAGTTTGATAAGAATATAGGTAGTGTACATATGCAAGTTGATAAGAGGATAGGTAGTGTACCTGAGAAAAGGCTTGAGGAATTTCTAAGGAAGGCACATCTTGGTGATCTTTGGTTCAAGTTTCTGTGTAATAGTTATATTCTGTTGATAGTGATATTTTGATGTAAAGGTTTATTATCTCTTATATATGCTTGGTTGGAAGGAAGGGATAAAGATAGAGGGTTTAACCCTCCCTTGAACTTGGAAGTTGTTGCTTCCCTTGATTGGATATTTGACCCTCCTTTGAACTTGGAAGATTTATCCTCCCTTGGAAGTCATTACTTCCCTTGAACAATAACTTATGATTACTTCTCATATATGGTGCATGGTGTATTTGTGTATCTCTTCTACTATTCTTCATTTCTCATTGGATATTATTCATTGCTCATTGGATATAATTTGAATATATAATCTGGTTGAAGTATAAGTTGAAAAAGTGTTTAAAATTGTACTTGATACTAATTCACCCCCCCCTCTCAGTATCAACAATTGGTTTCAGAGCAGGTTACCTTCAGTACAATTTAACCATTGGAAGGAAGATCCTGAACAATGATGGAAGGGAAAGGTCACATTTCAAATGGGATTCCACCATTTGATGGAAACAACTATGCATATTGGATAAATAGAACACAAACTTAATTGACATCTTTAGGAGTGGATATTTGGCTCTCAGTTGTCAATGGCTATAAATTTCTGAAAGCCACTCCCACTGATCTAGATGAGAGTAAATTAATGAGTTGCAATGCAAAGGCTAGACATGTTATTCTTGGAGGATTGACACCAACTATTTCTAGCAAGGTGATGAACTAAAACACATCTGAAGAGGTATGGGACAAAATTAAAAGTATCTATGAAGGTTATCCTAAAGTCAAGTAGGTCAAACTTCAATGACACAGGGAAAAGTTTAAAAATTTGAAGATGGATGAAAAGGAAGATATTGTAGCCTACTTACTCATAGTGGATGAAGTTTTCAATGCTATAAGAGGATTACAAGAAGAGCTCAATGAATCCTTGGTTGTACAAAAGGTGTTGAGATCACTAGATTTAAAATATGATGTTAAGGTCTCTACCATTGAAGAAACTAGGGACTTGACCCAAATGAAAATGGATGAATTATATGGGTCTCTCATAGCATATGAAATGAGAACATGTACATAAATGTACCATTTAAATAAGGAAGCAACCTTTAAATACATAAATAAGACAAAGGACATTGATTATGACCTTGATGAAGAAGTATCAAATTTTGTAAGAAGGACCAAGAAGGGAATCGACGGATAAAAAGGTAAATCTCCTCTCAAATTCTTTAATTGTGGTAGAGTAGGAAACATAGATGAAAGATGCCATTATGAAAAAAGAAGCTTCAACAAGAAAATGAATTTCTACTCCAAGGATGATAGTATCTCCTCAGATGAAATGGATGTAGGATAAGTCCTCTTCATAACCCAAGAAACCCATAATGATGATCACAAGAGTTCTAAAGAAGAAGAAGTAATTTTCAAAGAATAATTTGATGAAGAAACAAGCTTTGATTCTTTTTGGGGATACAAAGACAACCCAGAAAGAGAACAAGAATATGAGATTCTTGAAAAATTGAAGCATGTTAAAATTGAAAATAGAAATCTCAAAAAAAAAATAGAAGGATAAGAAGTGAAATGAGTAGTTGTGAAGAAGAGAATCATAAGCTTGAAAATACTATCGACAGTTTGAAGAAACAATTAGAAGATTATAAGAAATTGAAAGTAGAATTGTATCGCACAAAAAGGGAGCTAATATTAATAATAGAAAAGTTGGAGAAATTTGAAAGAAGCACTGCTATGGGAAAAATCCCCCTAATCTGGGTCTAGCGACTAGGCAAAGCCTTGACACCCTAAAAGACTAAAAATGTTCTATTCTACCCCAAACCACACACAACCTTACGATAATTAAGGGAAGAGAAATAAGATATAAATGTGTACCTTGAGTCCTTATGGTTGATGTTGATCCCTTCCGATTATTTCTCATTCCAAGACTGCAAGCCTCCTCCCAAAGATGGCCTGAAACAATGTTATAGAACAATCTAGGAAAACATATGCTTAATTATCAAGATAATCTAAAGATTTAGTTATTCATGAGAAGATTCATAAACATAAACACATAGACATAAGATCTGGGACAAGAACTTTTATCTTTTATTAATAACAAATTTGGAGGTTATAACCTGAAATTTGTTGGTGTCGCTCCACGAACCTCACATGGGTTCCTCTAATGTGTCTCCAAGTGCACTATTCCCAATACTATCTTCACCACCAACATTCCAATACAAGGGGAAAGGATGGATGGTATAAGCAATATGGATGGAAGGGAATGTTGAGGACAAAACTCAAGGCAAATGCAGAAGGCTTGGGGAACAAAGGGAGAAAATTTGGTAGAGTTCTCTTGCCTCTAGTTTGATACATGAAAATGACCCCCCTAGGGCCCTTTTTCTATGAGAAAAAGATGGTTAATTAATTTCCAAAAGGGCTACAGGAGGTAAGATGGTTCTAAAAACTATGATATCGCGTAAACTCTGCAAGAAAGCACAAATTTTATATTTTTTATCACATTTTAGAGTACACACGTGCTTTTAGTAGTGCAACAAGCATATGTATGTGGGATTTCAGGTATTCAACTAGCATATTTACATGCTCTGCATATACAATAGGGTGCATATGCCAAGAAAAAAGTTATTTTTTTAGAAGAACTCCATCAAAATGGGTTGGCATATGTATGAATGAGTAGTCCAACATCAAGGATGCATAGAAATGGAATTTTGAGTTATAATAAGCATTGAAACATTAGATAAAATCCTTAGTAGTCAAATATCACCAAATGAAAAGACAAGAATAGGATGCAATGATAGTTTGAAGACAATAAAACAAGAGAAGGAAGATGAAAAGGATGGAACCAACACTCCAAAGGAAGTTGAAGAACAACAAGAGAAAGATAAAAGACCAGAATTCAGAAGGAGTGAGACATCAAGAAGACCCTCTCCCATTAGGCATGAAAGCAATAAAATATCAAGACTCAGAAGGAATGATACACCAAGAAGACCCTCTTCCACCATGTATGAAAATATTTTTCTTGTTCATTGCTATACTTGTGGTCCTGTGGAAATTTTGGACATAAGGAAATTGATTGCAGAATAAATGAAAGGAACAATTATGCAAGATACATGAATGGTGTAAATAGTAGATATGGAAATGTTTGTGTATTTTTCAACTTAAATTATAATCCATTTGATCCATTAATGGATCAAAATATTGTATGCTACAAGTGCAATAATATTGGTCACAAAGCACGAGATTGCAGAGATATGAAGGAAGATGATCTTATGTCAAATATCCCAATACCAACTACAGTATGGAGAATGAAAGAGATTCCAAACAATGAATATTTTCGAATAGCATTGATCGTTGAAGCATGTAAAGAAGAATATGAATGGTACAAAGGCAGTGGGTTCTCATCACACATGACTATGGATCAAAAATTTTTTGTCATCTTGAAGAAAAAGGGTGCCAATGTTTCATTTGGAGATAAATCATCAACCAAAATACTTGGAAAAGGGTTAGAAAATATTGGAATTGAAAATGTAAAAGAATAAAATGTTATATTGGTTTAATACCTAAAGCATAATCTCCTCACTGTCGATAAAATGTGTGATCAAGGATACACTCTCACATTTGACTACCGAAGATGAAAAATTAGAGAAGAATATTCATGAAGATTGGTTGCAACCACTACAAGAAGACCTAGTAACATATACATCCTAGACAAGGAGAAGATAAATAAGATTGAAGACACTCGAAAGAGCTTGAAGGAATAAAAGGACTAGAAGACTTGGAAAGAAAAATGAAGTACTATTAAGTGCCATATGTTTAGGGGGAGCATCCCCAAAGAAGAGAGTTACCTTTTCCCATTGAACTCAGGGGGAGAAACCCCACCATTTTACATTGATGTAAAAGGGGGAGAGAAGCTAGGAGCATGGTGACATGGGGATCATGAGTGTTTCCATCAATTCCAAAGGGGGAGATTGTTGGAAGATTGGTTGTCATTGATGTCAACCCTAGCCATTGGTTGTGGAACCCGGAATTGATCATGGTATATGGACATGAAGGACAATACACATGTAGATACAACACCCATGGATGGATATTATACGTCATGTCATTTTCGGTGATAGGTGGCATGTCACGTGGATCCTCATGATTGAGGAGAAATTTTTTTGTGAAGATGAACATGTGAATTAAAGAAAAGAATTACAAAATAAGAAAGTGATAGGTTAGTTCTAATGTCAAAAGGAAATCTCATAAAGAGTATAAATACACATCAAAGAATATCTCATAATGATCCAAGCAAGTGTGATGGATATAGAATAAGTGGGTTTGCACTTGTGCTAGGAGTATGTGTGGAGTTCAACGTGGAGCAAGTCTGAGGTGGAGAAGTTTGAAAGGCCCAGAAGTTTCATAATTGCATAAATCCTAGTTTTTTGAGAGTGTATGCAGGTTGATAAGAGGACATGTAGTGTACATATGTGAGATGATAAGAAGACAGGTAGTGTACATACACGGGATGATAAGAGGATAGGTGCGTACTTTATAAAAGGCTTGAGGAATTTCTGAGGAAGGCACATCTTGGTGATCTCTGGTTCAGGTTTTTGTGTAATGGTTATATTCTGTTGATAGTGATATTTTGATGTAAAGGTTTATCATCTCTTATATATTCTTGGGTGGAAGGAAGGGGCAAGGATAGAGGGTTTAACCCTCCCTTGAACTTGGAAGTTGTTGCTTTCCTTGATTGGAGGTTTGACCCTCCTTTGAACTTGGAAGGGTTATCTTTCCTTGGAATTCATTACTTCCCTTGAACAATAACTTATGATTACTTCTCATATATGGTGCATGGTGTATTGGTGTATCACTTCTACTATTCTTTATTTTTTATTGGATATTCTTCATTTATTGGATATAAATTTAATATATAATATGGTTGAAGTATAAAATGAAAAAGTGTTTGAAATTGTACTTGATATTGATTCACCCCCTCTCAATATCAACATGAACTAGCTGAACACCTCACTGACTTCGGTCGACATCGAGCCATTGGTGTATCGGCCATCAACGAATTATCTTGCTTGATTCGAACATTGTGACCAAAATCGGTCGACCACCATCCCATTGGCCATCAACATCTTTTTTTAGTGATTGAAAATACTTTGTGATATTCGATCGACCCCCGACTGTCAACCATTAGCGGTCATAGATATCTTATGGATGACCCAAACTTTTCATCCAACTTCGTCGATGCTTTCCCATCGGTTGTCGGACATCGACATTTTCTCTTAGTGAATTTCCAACACTTCGCCAAATGCACCGATCTAACCATCGGTTGTTGACGGATTCTGTTGTCGAACCTCGCACTTAGAAATGTGTTTATCATAGTCCAGGAGAATCTGGAATGTTGATCTCCTTCAACCTCCAAACGTCGAAATTGAATCTTGACCATTGATTTGATTAACTTTCCAAATGTTCAAACCTTTGCTACTTTTTTAAATTTATTTAAGCAGATCTCGACAATCAACCTTGAGATCAAACATGATATTAGCCATCGATTCTCCAAACTTCCTATAACTCTACAAGCTACCATTAAAACTCGAATTTCGACCATTGCAGGTTGAATTTGGATCTACAACTTCACCGCTCTACTCCATACACCTTGTTAAACCATATGGATTTTTTCAAACTTGGATTTCACTCACAGAATTGGGGATTTCTCTCTAAAATCTATGTTCTTCCCCCAAATCCGTCACACACTAAATATGCAACGACGGATTTTCATGAATTCACAACCATCTTGGACCATAAAATCCCAATGTTTGAATAAGAAGCTCTGATACCATAATGTAATGTACCCAACGCCCAATTGAGCAACATTACATGTGAAAACTCATTAAATTATTAAGATTTACTGCTAATTAAATTCATGTAGCTTACCAGACACAAATCACACACATATTTTACCATTTGACTGATACTACAGTTCTAAGTGCATATAATAGTGTATATTGAACATGAATACAATTGTTCAAACAACAAAAAACACAAAACATTCATATAAACTATTTACACAACAAAATTTAACCTAAGAGCATAATAGAAACACTTATCTGGTAAAGATTAACTAAATCATTGCAAACGAAGGATGAACCTCCCAGCCATAGGAATTGTTGATCATTTTCTCTCATCGGCAAGCCACCCCCTATATGAGGCTATGATTTCACAAGGAGATCCATCCCACTAGCTATCCACTTTCCACACAGAGAAACCCCAAACCTAGGTTCTAGTCTCATAGCAGTTCCAAGCCTCTAGCTCTCTCTTTTCCCCACAACCTGCACTACCTAAGGAATGTACCCCCTTCATTTATCACAGTCCCTTGGGTTGTACCATTCATTTATCAAGGCCACTAGTGCATTCAGTTTTCCAGGAATCACTTAGCTAGGAACTCTAGGAACTGTCAGTTGTTTCATGTTTTCTCACAACATCCTTCACAAGGATCTGAGATATTTCCTCAACAGGAAATCGCACCGCATGCTTACAGACCGATTTACCGACACATAGGCCTCTATATCAACATAAAAAAAATAATCCAAACAATGGTTGCCTTGAAGTATGCCATGGTTGGTCCTCTTCCCATCCCTTTGCTCTCCTTTTCTTCCCCAAAATCTGCATGTAAAATTGTCCCTATTCTGCATACGAATTCCCTCTTCTTCCTTGCTTGCTTGACTCACACTCTTCTCAAGGATGATTGTACCTCATACCATTCTCTCCAATAACTATGATATGTGACCACTCACACCTACCCTCTTACAT
This sequence comes from Picea glauca, assembly GCA_000966675.3. Classification (NCBI taxonomy): domain Eukaryota; kingdom Viridiplantae; phylum Streptophyta; class Pinopsida; order Pinales; family Pinaceae; genus Picea; species Picea glauca. Next base: position 392,903 of record JZKD02S2137101.1, on the reverse strand, counting down.
GATTTTAATGATTGGTCTCACATACAATCAATCAACAAATAGAAGGTTATACACAAAGATAATAATTTCAGGCATGCTGGTTGGATTAATACCCATGAATAATTACCCCTTGGACCTCTCTCTCTTGTGGAATCATATCCCCCCATCGTTCTTCATATATTTTGTATCGCAACCAATGGTTATTGATTTTATTAATTAATTAGTATTCATAACATGCAATTCGGCCCCCAACCACATTAGATCAATATGGGCTCTTCACCCCAATGCATCGACTCACCATCCTATTTCACATTTATACAATTACATTATAATTCATGAGGATTATAACTAAGGATGTTACAATAATCAACTAATTAATCTTCCATTATTTCCAAAATCCGCTCTAGATTATCCCCTATCTTGTCACTCCAATAAGAGCTTCACTATTATCTACCTACAGAAACCCTAGCTGCAAAGAACTCCATTTTCACACCTCAATCATCAAACCACCATTATTGAAATAATTCCAACAAATGTATCTAATTCTTGCTTAGTTTCCAAGCCCTATGTTATATTATACATTAATGTGGTCTCTCTTGAAAATGAAAACATCTCTATCATGCGTGAAGTCTAGTCATGGAAACTCACAACATTGGCAATATATGTTCACCTTTCATAGAATATATACACAACCCAAAGGTAGATAGTTGTTATAATCCATAGGTTGGATCATGTTCTCAACTCACTATCTACACACATCACCAGAATCAAGACCGCAGATTCCTTACACCTCACAGGACTAGGATGGCCCCACCTGGCATGCAATTTATGACTAGTAAATCTATAACATAGAAAAACCATAGAACCACAAAATTAAGCACAAAACCATAGAATTGTAGAGATTAAATGACTCACACCATTCCCATGAACCTTGATTTATTCTATGATGTCTAGTGGTCATGTTTCCTTTTATTTCTTGCATCATTTCTTTCACGGAGCATAGATCAAGCTTCCAACTTAGGTTTTCTAGAGACTTCTTTGGACTTGACATACAAAACTTCTAGTCTTGAGTAATTTTTTACTCTTTCCTACTCATGTTTACTGCAAGTTTATGCACTAGTATGTTGTAATCCCACTTATCTGAAGAAACCCTAGAATATTTTGTCACTTAAAATATTTTGCGTGTTTGTGTGTTCACACCCTAATTACAAAGTAGTTATTATTATTATTACAATTTTAATTATTTTTAAAAATTTAGACTTATTTAATTACGTTAAATTGGTTTTGAAGGGTCCCACCCTATTTTGATGGCTTAGATACCCCTTCACCATGGTTTTTTAGCCAAAGGCTAGTCTCACAAGTCATGAACATGCTAGCAAACCCAAAAAATAATAATCTTATTATTAAATATTTAAAAAATAATGAGCAATTATAAACTATTTTAAATAAAATATGATTAAATTTAAATATTTTAATACTATACCATTTTATAATTTTTTCATCATTATTTTTGCAATTATTATTAATAAGATAATGCATGTTAACATTTCCTAAATCCGGGGTGGCAAGGTGCGAGAGGGGTTATTCTTGGCCCCAACGGAAATATTGAATTCAATTTCGCAAGGCGCCTTGGATGAGTCTCTAATAACTAAGAGCCTTACTCCAAGGAGTTGAATTAGCAAAGGTAAATCATATTCAAAATATTATCATACTTAGAGACTCCATGAAAACAATCAAATAATTAGTCCAAGGTTCTTCACCAAGGGATGCTCACCTCGGTTCTATCATCAGGTGAGTGTTTCGCATCCTCAAGGCCATTCTATTAGGGACCTAACCTCCCTAACCCCTCATGTAGGTAGAATAATATATTTTCCATGTAATAAAGGGCAACATTAGTTTAAAAGGCCTATTTAATAAATGAGAATGAGTCAATGTAAGAAGACCTAATAGAATCTTCTGCTTCTAGAAAGATCTTCCACTATAAGGTTCTTTAGAAGATAAAATTAGTATAAATAAGAGTAGGAGGCATGATAATTTTTTGTCTTGAGAATTATTGTAATAGAGTGTTGCTTTGTTGGAGGTTGCCCCCTCGAAGAGGCAAGTGAACATTATTTCCTATCAATAAAGGTATTATTTTGTTGTTGTGGTTTCATATACTGTGTTGTTCCGCTGTCATTTTCTGTAGTATTTCTATTTTTTTGCTATTATAATAGATCTGGTACCTTACAAGTGGTATTAGAGCACTTTCCTTGCCAAAAAATTGTGGGTTAATTTTTTCAGGGTAGAGACGTATTATGATGTTTTAAAGCTATAGAGATATGTGGTTCAACGCATAAATTTGTAGTCGGGGAAACATACACGCAAGAACTACGAGTGGTACTTAAGCGCACATTGTTTACCACCCTTGTAACCCTTGTTAGTACCCCTTTGAGTGGCAACACATCAGACAACAACTCCATACCAATCGACCTAGATATCATGAAGCCCTCCATAGACAAATTGATCGGCCGCATGACTGCTATAGTTCCATCGAGAACAACACTCGGGAAGATACTCTCTAGCACCTAGGTAATCAGTTAGTACGTCTAAGGGTACAGTCGAGCCTCCTTAGTTAGTGCCCTGAGATATTGGGATGAGTACTACTATTCGACCCCACACGTATATCAGAGAACTATAGCATAGGGAAAACCCTTATCTGTAGAAATCCTAAACACCCTAACCCTTAGGATGGAAATAGAGAAGAAAGGGAACAAACAAGATCTATTTTTGTGCAACCTTTCCTCCTACATTCGGGTTGAAAACTTCCTACACATTTCTTCCTGTTAATAATTTGGCCATTTCGCCACTACAATATTATTCAAATAGGAGTATAACTCTGCAGGAGTAAAAAAGAAGAAGACGAATTTGGCCATTTCTCCATTGTAGTATTATTCATATATGAGTATAACTCTGTTGTATTAAAAAAAAAAGAGTATAGTGGTCCTGTTGGCACCCTTATTCGGGACCTATACCATTGGATTCCTCTCCTCACCCTGATCGCAATGGTATCTTTCATTTTCAAGCCTTTTTTTTAGTGGACCTGACCTCCTTCCCAACATCCCTATTTTCCACCTCTTCCATTATATTCCCCTTCTCTCCCTAATCGCCATGATACCTATCACTTATAAGTCCTTATTTTATGTGGTCCCAACCACCCATTTCCCCTTATAGGCACCCCTCATATCCAAATGGCCACCACTTGCAACCAAGACTTGCAAGCTTCCATCACTTAGACCAAGGAGTCCCTCCAACAAGTGACTTTTGATATTTCTTCCGCCAATTACTACATTGAAAAATTTGATGCCATGGCTGCCAAATTCATGGGAGAATTTTCCACCCTCCAATCCATTGTCAACCAGTTGTTGAACCACCCCGAGGGCCCTTCCTCCTCGAACCAACCATCCCACTTAGATGGTGTTGATTTCTCCCATTCTATGATTTTTCAATCCAACTCCTTTCATTGTGACCCTTGTTTTCCCCGAGTTGAGGTCAATAAATTTGATGGCTCCGACCCCACGAGTTGGGTCACTTAAATGGAGCATTATTTTTCTCTGCATGGCATTAACGATGAGTTGTCCAAAATTCATTATGTTGTTCTCTATCTAGATCCTAAACACTAGCAATGGTGGCAATGGCGTAAAAATGCATGACGAGAGTATATTGCATGGATTGTTGCAGATTTTTGTGAACACTTTGACACTAACATCCACTATTTAGGATATTTGACCAAGTTAAAACAGTTAGGCACAATGGAAGACTTTATAACTTCCTTTAAGCATTTGGACTTCATAATGGAGGGCATGACAGATGCATTCTTCTGGGAATGCTTTATCAGTTTCCTAAAGGATGAAATCTGAGTCCAGGTGCTCATGGCTTTCCCTCAGACTTGGTTTGAAGCTACTAAACATGCCAAATAATCCAAACAAGTTGTTCCCCCCCCCGAAAAAAAAAAAACCTCTTTTGTTCCTCGCCCTCGACCCACAAATCCTGCCCCCCCTGCCACTCCCCTCAAGGTCCAGAAATTAACTCAGGCCGAAATGGTTGAGTGTCAACTTAAGGGTCTTTTCCATAATTATGATGAAAAACACTTTCTCAGGCAAATGTAAGAAAAAAAAAATTATGGTCATTTTAGAGGATGTTGCTGAAGAAGAAGTTGTAGTTTCCCATGTTGACGAGCTACCCATTTCTGATGCTACTACAAAGCCCATTGACCCACCTGAAGTTGACCCCTTGATTTCATTGCATGCCCTCACTGGCTTCTTTGCTCCACAAACCCTAAAGCTCATTGGCTATATTAAGTATATGAAATTCATCATCCTTGTTAACAGTGGAAGAACCCATAATTTTATTCACCATTCAATTGCCCAAGAAACCAATTGTTATATTTGTGTCATCAACAATTTTCAAATCATGATAGCCAATGGTGGGTCCATGAAATGTGGTGGGCATTGTGAAAATGTATGTCTTCAAATTGGACAGTACGATCTGAAATATCATATGTTTTCCATCGAAATGGGTGGTTGTGGCATTGTGCTAAGTGTTGAGTGGTTATGCACTATGGGCCCCATTCTCATGGTTTTTAAGGAATTAACCATGCAATTCCACCAAGAGGAACAAAAATATCAATTCCAAGGGCTCACAGTAGTTTCTCCTGATATCATCAGTTCCCATTGAATGGAAAATCTTCTCAAGAAAGGCCATTTAGGTATTATTTCCTAACTCCATTCCATCCAAGTAGTTGAGACACCCTCCGTGCATCCTAACCTCCAATATATCATCTCCAAACACCAAGCTATTTTTTCCACTCCTCAAGGAATCCCCCCTTCCTATTGTGTTCATGATCATTCCATTCCCCTTGTTCTCGGCAATCTTCCTCCCAATGTTCACCCTTATCATTATCCCTTTTCCCAAAAGAATGAAATTGAGAAAATCATGCAGGAGTTGCTCCAAGCAGGTGTTATCTGCCTTTGTACCATCCCCTATTCTTATACTATGGTCATGGTACTCAAGAAAGAAGGTACTTGGCGCATGTGTCATGAACTTTGTGCCCTTAATAAACTCACCATCAAAGACAAGTTTCCCATTCCTATCATTAATGATCTCTTGGGTTAATTGAGTGGTTCCTCAGTACTTACTAAACTTGATCTTTGTCATAGCTACCACCAGATACGTATGAAAGAAGAAAAAATTCCCAAGACTACCTTTAGAACTCATGAGGGTCACTATGAGTTCTTGGTCATGCCTTTTGGCCTATGTAATTCCCCCTCCACCTTCCAAAGTCTAATGAATCATGTCTTTCATCCCTTTCTCCATCATTTTGTCTTAGTTTTCTTTCATGATATTCTCATCTATAGTAAAACTTGGACATCCCATATTGCCCATGTGGATCAAGTTCTCCATATACTCTCTCAACACCAACTTTTCCTCAAACAATCTAAATGTGCCTTTGGAGCCTCAGAAGTGGAGTACCTCGATCATATTGTGGGAAAGGATGGTGTAGTAGTGTATCCTAAGAAAACTGAAGCTATGTAGGATTGGCCTCTTCCTAAAACCCTTAAGATCTTGCGTGAATTTTTGGGTTTAATAGGTTATTATCGCAAGTTTGTTAAGAATTATGGAAAAATTGTAGCACCTCTCACTGCTCTTCTTAAAAATAATGCGTTCACTTGGACACCAGTAGATGAACAATCCTTCCAGGCCTTGATAGATGCTATGTGCACGAATCTGGTCCTATCCCTTCCTGACTTCACCAAGAATTTTGTCTTGAAATGTGATGCTTTCGGAAAAGGAATTGCGGCAGTCCTCATGCAAGATGTTCGGCCTTCGGCCTTCACAAACAAAAAACTTTCCAATATACATTTGGGACAATCCATCTATGAAAAGGAAATGTTGGATATTCTACATGTCATGGATCTCTAGTGTCCTTATCTATTGGGGCAACATTTCCATATCAAAACTAATCACCAGAGCCTCGAGTATTTTCTAGAACAAAGAATTTCATACCCGGAGCAACAAAAATGGGTCACCAAACTATTTGAATATGATTATGAGATCATTTATAAGAAGGGAAAATAAAATGTTGTTGTTGATCCTCTTTCCCAAAAATATGAAGAAGAATGGTCCCTATTTTCCCTCTCCTTCATTGTACCTGATTGGCTCCAAGTTGCTTGTCAAGAATGGTTGCATGATCCCAAAATATATCTCTTGATCCAGCAATTGCAAGAAATTATCTAGCCTCTCCAGGGTACTCTTGGCACAATAATGAGATTTTCTACAAAGGGCATCTATGTTTAAGCAAACAATCACAACTTAAATCTATGGTGATTTCAAAGCTTCATGCTTCACCCACCACTGGGCATTCTGGGTTTACCAAAACCTATGAAAACGTCAAATGTTATTTTTTTTGGGATGGTATGAAAAAACACATCCACACCTTTGTTTATGAAAGTGATGTTTGTAAATGCAACAAGGGAGAAAAATTCAAATCCCCTAGCACACTCCAACCCCTTCCAATTCCCCCTTCTATTTGGCAGGATATTTCTATGGATTTCATTATGGGCCTCCCTAAATCTAACAACAAGAAATTCATCATGGTGGTGGTTGATCGTCTTTGCAAATATGATCATTTATGTGCTCTAAAACATCCCTTCACCACATCCAAAATGGCCCAAGTTTTCATGGATAATATCTTCAAACTTCATGCCATGCCACATTCTATTGTCTCTAGAAGGGATCCCATGTTCACCAACAATTTTTGGCAAGAATTTTTCAAGCTACAGAGCAACCAATTACATATTAGCACCACCTATCATCCCCAAACTGATGGCCAAACTAAAATTTTCAACAAGTGTTTGGAAACGTATTTAAGGTGTTTTGCATCTAACCACCAGCATCAGTGGGCTCAATGGTTACCACTAGTTGAATGGTGGTACAACACATCTTACCATACAATCACTCGCATCACTCCTTTTGAAGAAATATATGGAAAAAATCCACCATCATTTCTCTCATACATGTCAGGTGTCTCTAAGGTTCAGGAGGTTGAAAAAAATCTTACAGTATGAGAGGCCATTCTCCATACCCTTAAAGACAATTTGGTGATGGCTCAAAATCACATGAAGAAGCAAGCCGATCAAGGTCGTTCTGAACATAAATTTGTTGAAGGGGAACAAGTGTTTCTTCATCTGCAACCTTATAAGAAGAATTCACTCAAATATGAGCATTTTCAGAAGATTTCTCCCAAGTTTTATGGTCCTTATGCCATTCTCAAGCTTGTGGGGCTCATCGTCTACTAGTTATCTCTGCCCAATGATTCTAAGATCCATCATGTTTTTCATGTTTCATGCTTAAATAAGGTGGTTGGAACTAAGTTCCAAAATCAAACCCATCTCCCTGAGTTGGATGAAGAAGGTTTCATTTGGTTACATCCCCAAGAAGTCTTGGACCAGGGTGAACGTCATCTCCGTTGGTGCACCATCCAGAAACTGATAGTGCAATGGAAAGATACAACTCCAAAATATGTCACCTGGGAGCCTACTACCATTATGCAACAATTTCCTCATCTCAAGCCTTGAGGACAAGGTTTTTTTTCAAGGGGGAGGGCATGTTAGGGACCTATCCTCCCTAACCCCTCATGTAGGTAGAATAATATATTTTCCATGTAATAAAGGCCGACATTAGTTTATAAGGCTTATTTAATAAATGAGAACAAGTCAATGTAGGAAGACCTAATAGAAGCTTTCGCTTCTAAAAAGATCTTCCACTAGAAGGTTCTTTAGAAGATAGAATTAGTAGAAATAAGAGTAGGAGGCATGAGAAGATTTTGTCTTGAGAATTATTGTAATAGAGCATTGCTCTGCTAGAGGTTTCCCCCTCTAAAATACAAGTGAACATTGTTTCCTATCAATAAAGGTATTATTTTGGTGGTGTGGTTTCATATTCAATGTTGTTCCATTGTTATTTTATTCAATATTTCTGTTTTTCTTCTATTATAATAGATATTGTACCTTACACATTCCTCAAGTATTCTTCTACCACATCCTATGGGAAAACAATGGATTAGATGACAACGAAGCTAATCTAGCCACAACTTTGGAAAAAGGGACTTTATGTATCAATGTGAAGTCTTCCCACACTCCAGTTCCTTGATAAATAGTCATCACATCATATGATGCAAGAGACAAATGTGTGGTAATATTGAGCTTGAGTTGGGATGTCAACATGACAGTTAACATGTTGCCTTTGCATGTCATTCCCTCAATGAACCAATTATTTGTTCTCTTTCTCGTGGTGGGACAATATCATTATTTTTCTTCTGGTTAATCTAGATCTAGCTCATGGAGTGTCGATGGATGAGGGTTGGATTCTTGCAGTTAAGATATGTTCATACGTGTTTGTACCCATGCCATTCCTCATCATTTTTGTTCGTGGTTGCCTACTCAAGCATGGTAAGAACTTCATATGGCTCTGGTGTCGACATTATTTCTTCATAGATATAGGATTTTGAACCAAAGTGAATGGAGGTGTTAAATCCTAGGTCTACACATCTTCCTTCTATTCCTACAACCATCCCATCCATATGTTAACCTAGCTTCTACTTAGTTTTTCTTCATGATGTGTTGAGTCATTTCAATTTGTTTTTTTCATCCCTTGTTTTCTTTTTATTAGTTCCTTGCTCTTTATAAGGTCAAGTAAAGCCATGATTTGAATTAAATAAGTCATATCACCATGGTTATGCACTATTGGGTTGCAAAAGGAATAACTTAGGCCTATTGATGCCAAAAGGTACTAATTGCAAGAATGCCCCCATTCTTGCAAACAATAGACATGCACTATTTTATGAATTTTGTGTTTTGAAAAATATTTAAAAGTTTGAATAAAAGAACATTGGTACCCAACATGCGCTCACATCTTCCGGTACACTCGAGATCGTGTGAATTTTTTCCTTGTGCAGCTATCATTGCAAGTTTTAATGCTAAGATCGTGCATGTTTGTGCCTCGACCAATTATCATTGAAAGGTTTTTTGTAATTATTATTGCAGACTATTTATGAACCCGAAATAACGCATACCTTTGACCACTATTCTCAACAGAGGCAGCTAGAGCACAATGGTGCCATCCTAGGAACGTTGGCAGTTTAATAGAGCATAACCAACATGGCTCAAACTGTTCAAGGCTATACCATAAATTAGGGATATCTTTATTAGGGGAGAATGGTTCAACTTCATATTCCCCTTCAATGGACATCACACAAGAATTTCCCTAATCTTCGCACAAAAATTCGATGGATTCCAGACTAAGATCGGGGACATAACCATCCACATTATAGATCACTTCATCATCGAATCATGCGACCTCCCCATTAGTGGTGAGAGGTGGTTTAAAAAGGGTAAATTATCAGCTGAAGTATGCAATAATTTTTTGGTGGAAGAACATCAAAACCCCGATTGGATCCAGGGCATCTCAATCCTTTGGATTAAAGAAGAGTGGAGGGGCATTCTGTCTACAATCCAATGATATATTACAGGATAAGGTAGGTTTTCAATTGTTCATTGTTATCACATTAGGTTCCTCATGCATTTAAATAGTGACAAAGAACTGAACCTCCCCTTCTATCTGCCTAAAATCTTGACCAATATGTCTAAGAGAATCCATAATTACCCAGAATCTATTCTTAGAAGCCTCTACCACCAGGGGTTCATCAAAATATTGGTTATTATTTCTCTAAATAGATTGGACATGCCTTGGATAGACTTTATAGTGTCTTTAGGATTACAGGAAGAACGTGAAGTTAATCAATAACCAAAAGAACAACAGGACAAGGTTTCCCAGGAAGCTAGGGTTTCTCCTAAGCCTGGGATTTCATCCAAATCCACTCAACAAGCAAAAAATAAGACTTTACCTAAAAAATGGAGAACCCGATCAGAGAAAGAAAGATCCATTACTCCACAAAGGGAGGAAATTCCTTGAAGGAAATTGAGGTCCTCTACATCGAAATAGAGGGAAAGGGAAAGTGGTAAGGTCTATGTCAAGAAATATATCATAAAGGAAGAAAAACAAGCCATCCCAACAGTCCAATCGTCTCCTAAATATATTGAGGATAAACCTATGACCACTACTATGGAGGAAGACATAACTCCTGTAATATCCCTCGATAGAGCGCCAGTTGTAATTATGAATTGTAAACATGTTTGTTAGGCTAGTGAGCCGAGTTATATTAAGCTAGGAGGCTTATGTGATGATTAGGCCAGAGGGCCTAGGATGCTAAGGCCAAGAGCCTGTTTTGTATATGTAATTATGAAAAATCATTAATAAAAAATATAAACATCCCTGTGTGTAGACTGACCATGAAGAAAGAGTGATGGGGGACTAAGATCCATTAGATAGGGCAAGGGAGGGGGCTAAGTATTTGGGCCTAGGGGCTAAGCTAGGGGGATTATCTCTAGAGAAACAATATTTTAATATTAATTCTTGAAGGCTAAGGTGAAAATGATATGTTTTTGTTATCCTAAGTTCCTGGAAAGGGGATGTAGGATAAATGGAGCGCATGCAGCTCCAGGAAGACAAGTGTTGACCTGGGCGCATGTAGTTAAAGATGAAGCGTCAGCTCATGTTGGGGGGTCTGCCATTCTTCCATCCTCCATCTGAACCTGAGATCTCGGTCATTGACCTCTGGATACCCTCAGGCATCTCTAAAGCCAGAAATGGTGAAGCCATCCTGTGTTTCTTGTTGAGAAGCTCGACATGTCCTATAATCACCTTAGCCTTGCTATGCCTTAGTGTTGACTTTTACTATTTGGGTGTCCATACCCGTTTCCCCGTTACTGATGTCACTTGTAAGCTAGTTGAGTGCTGAATTTTTTTGTTGTTACCTGTACCTGGCTGTAGATGAGTCGAAGATAGGTTGAAGAAGCAATTTGTCAGGCCTATGAGAAACTCTCCCAGGTGAGAGAGTTTGTTGGGAAGTGAGTTCTCCTGGAAGGAAGTCCCATAGCAACTACAGTGCTCTGAGACTTCTGGTCCAACTTGTTGTTGAAGCCCAAGGTAAGGGAAGTTTACTACTCGATGGACTTGTATTATTGAAGGTGTACCCCCTTGGGGTGGAGCAGGTGTGTGGGGAATGAGGGTCTGTGGGTTGTGGGCGTAAGTGGCTCCTGGGATAAAAGATCCTTCCTGTTTCTTTGTGCAAATTCCTTGTTGTCCTTGCCAAGCCTAGAATTCCCTTTGTCGATGGAGTTTAGTCCCAGCTCGGGGGTGACCTTCTGCTGAGAGTGATGAGCAGCGCGGTATAAGGCTGGGAGATTTGTGGAAGGTCTGCACGTAGTTGGTGGATTTAATCCAACTAAAAGATAAGTATCATTGCTATTCTTAATTATGTATTTTATGCATGTTTTGTGGTGCTTGAATTTTATCATGTATTATGTTGCATGTGGATTTACAGTTAATCTTGTTTGAATCTGAACTGGTAGTAGTAATTCTGTGTTATCGTGATTAAGTGTTTTAAATTTATTAAAATTCATATATATCATATAAGTGTATATTTTGCATGGTATCATTACCCGGTCTCTAGAGGGTCAAGGATGTTACAATATGGTATCAGAGCATGGTTTCAACACTGATTATGGATGGGCCATGTTAGTGGAAGTTGAAGCAAGAGTTTCAGAAGGGTTTGTTCTCAAAATGGACAAAAATCATGTTCTGACCCAAGGTTTCAATGCTAAGCCTGGATGGGCTGGATAAGTGGTCATTGGACCCAAGGTTTCAAGAGGAAATTGTGTTAAGAGGAACCAATTTTGGACCTCAAAAACATCCCTGAGTGACAAGAGGATTACCTTGGCTATGTTAAGAAGCTCAGGAGCAGTAGTGGTATCGTAAAACTGCGACAGACGTGGTATTTCACCACAGAAAGAGAGATCACAACACTTGTGGTGTTGGGGCCATAGGATCTACTAAGAAGGAAGGGAAATCCTTTATGATCGTCAAATCTAGAGAAGGTATAGAAGAGTTAACCTAGAAGCCCTTTAGACTTTGCTACTTCGGTGAAGTTGATGTAAAATAAGAAAAAGTCTGAAGTCCTCGAAGTGGATCTACACAGTAGATCTGGGGAGAAGAGCTCAACCATTGGATGAAGCCAAGGAAAAAGGTCAAACATTGTGGTGAAGGGAGAAATATTCCAAAGCCTGAAGTTTCGGAGCCCCAAAGAGTCGAAGTAGTGAGTCATGATGATGTCACTTGGATTGACATGGACACATGGGTCGTGTGCCACGTAACAGTGGGTTTAAAATCTGAGGAATATTGAAATGCCATATGGAACATGATGTGTGACACCCATATGATTAGGCCACGTGTCAGCCGCTAGTATTCCACCACGTGGCACTCCGTATGAGCATGGTTAGTGAGACCCGAAGTTACATAACAAATTTAAAGGTTGGAGGACGCACACTGGTGTTGATCACGATACATCAAGATCAACGGCCAGAAGGCATTGCGGGGACCCAAGTTGCACGTAATTTAATTATCCAAGGTGGTCCCGCAATCCAAACCATGGTTTCACCGAGGGGTTACGTGTCAACATCAGAAGAATTGCGAGACGAAATGTGGGTTTCTCCAAACCACTATTGCATGCCCCCGTAATTGGAAAACATTAAGTGATGTGACGTAATGACGTCACCAAAGGTGATTGGGAATGTTCAAAGATTAGCAGTTCAGAGGTGTGGATGCGAGATCCTCCAAAGTCCCGAAGACCTGAAGTTCCGAAAATCAGATGCCTAAGGTTCCATAGTAAGTGTCAGCCATCGGATGTTGAGTAGACGTGGACGGTTTATTTTCCCTACTTCGTGAGTTCAGTAATCTAGAACTCCGAGAGATTGTTGTGTGGTGCTTTGAAATATTTCAAAGCCAAAGGCTCGAGTAAGTACCTAGTGATCTAGGGCTTGGTCATGGACCGTGATCACATGGATTGGGGACTGAGAGAAAGGGGCTAGTGCTCGAAAATTATTACAGAGCAAAGAAGAGCTCAAAAAGAAATGAAATCTAAATGTTTTCTTAAATTAGATTGGTTTATGAATGTTGTGGGATTTGTTAAGGAATGATGGCCTGACAAATTTTGGTTGACTTCAGGTCGTTTTTGCAGAGTTCAACGAGTCTCATAAAAAAATCAAATTTTCACAGAGCACTTGGGAGACACTCACATAATTGTTGAACACTCTAAAGGAAGACATGTGCAAGGAGTGCACCAGGCCAACACTTGGATGAAGTGTTGAAAGATACCCAACTAGAGGCTAGTCAAAGCGCAAGGAATGCACGTAGAGACGAACTTGTTTCAAGTTTGAAAGCTTAGGAGGACAAGCGTAGAATGTGCCAGGAGGGCACCAGAAAGTATTTTGGAATATGCAGAAGGGTAGAATCCCTTATGAGACTGAGAAAGTTCGAGAAGCTCAAAGGAGATAGTGCAAAGAGTGAACGAGAGTCAGACTTATCCCAAGTCCAAAAACTCAGGAAGGATAGCATTTTCAGAAACACAGACGAGACCCAAAGTCAAGGACTCGCAGAAGGATCAAAGGTCAAAGCCTTGACACTTAGAAATTTTCCCATTTCAGGAAAAAGTGAAAGCTCAGGAGGAGGAGCAACAACTATCATCAGATCAACTGCAGAGGAAGAGATTTGGTCGTCGAATCTCATGTCGAGATAGAAGGAACATGTGCAGGATGAGATCAGATCTGTCCACCAGATCTGAGCGCGAGGACCAACAGTCGTTGGATACCAAGGAAAGTGCACGATACTTAACTCTTTTAAGGTGCACAGGAGAGTGGACTCACGAATTCCTGAAAAAATGAGAGTTGTCGATGTGAAGGAGGACACGCGGTGCCAGATCTAGAATCCGAAAAATCAGAGGGGGGAAAAGTCCAAAGACCTGGAGAAGATCTCGATCGTTGATTGAGGAGGGAGATAAAGGACCATCGATCTGGTTGAGGAGGCCAAAGTCCCTAAGTGGGAGCAGGACCGTCGATTGAGGAGGACGCGTGGTAGACAATCTGCCATTTCGGAGAAATCTCTCCGGAAGAAACAAGATTTTGAGAACTAAAACTCCCGAAGGTCGAACTCGTGGAGAAAATCATAGCCGCACATCTGAAGTGACAGGTGTCAGTAGATCTTCCACTCTAGAAGATAGATTCTAAGGAGGAAGAGAGAGTTGAGAGTTGAAACTCCCGAAGGCTGAAAGGTCGGAATCAATTGTAGCCGTTGATTTGGAAGGGAGCTATGTGTTGACAGATTGCGGAGATATGAGATCATGCGTGAAAGGAAAAAAGGTCATTGATTGGACAGTTGGCCAAAGGTAGGTAAAGAATAGACAACAATCGTTTATCGAGAGGTATCGCCAAGGAATTGTAAATCAACGATCGAGTTGGATTACGGGGCCAGAACTTGCTTAGATGTTAAAAATCTGAGAGTGGGCCGCAATTTATACCACGGTTTTAACAAAGTGATACGTGGCAGCTGGAGGTGAATTGTGGGGCGAAAAGTGGGTTGGCCTAAAACAACTCTTTCCCACGCCTGCAATCACATTTTTCCATGAGGTCATAGCCCAGGGCCATATGAAGAAAGGGGCTAATGAAAAAGGAGCTAGTGCTTGAAACTTGGCATTTCATAAGCGTCCAGACAGAGGGCGTGGGTATCACATGACCTACGCCTAATGGAGAAAAGGGGGTCTATGTATAATTGTTTTGGGTTCAATCACGAGCCCAAAGAGTTAATTTGACTCAGAATATTGAAATATCCTTTGACTGGGAGGACAGCAGACCCCGTTGAGGTGGGAGCACTGCATCGAAAGTTTTCAGGGAAGGAATAATCATGCACAGTGATCACAGTGGGATCACAAGAAGATCCAGGAATCTGAGAAGAATTGTAGACTTTTGGGATCAACAAGGAAAAGTTTTATAGGGAGAAAGAAGTTGTTGCAATTTCTGTGGCAGCAAGTATGTTACGACTTGTTGGGTCAGCCAGAGGAAATAATGCTTGCATGTTTGCAAGTGTTGTTGGTGAGGTTGTTGCATAAGGAGGGAAGCAACAGAGAGATGAAGTGTCGGTTATAAGTTTGATAAAAGAAGCATGAAAGCTTCTACTTCCATTAGACATTCAGGTAGTATAAAATTTATTAATGGCAGTCATGCACGTATGAGTTTTTATTACTCTTTTTGCATAATCGCTAAAGGAATTTAGGAAAGAATTTCCTCAGTGAGATTTATTTTATAAAATCACATGATTATATTATTTGAATGCATACCAATGGATGTGGAAAAGGTTGGAGGCTTGTATTAATTCAAATCTTTTTAGTTTCTAAATGCACACACTGACATAGTAGAATGTCGTGTTAATTTGGTTATGGGGTAATAACCAAAGAGTTAAAAGATAAGAACTTGTTATAGGAAGGAATCTCAGTAAGCTAGTCATGTATGAGACCAGGACATGGTTGGATATGTAAAGGTATGGATATGGAAAGGTTATGAGCCACACATGTACTAAAATATTCCTACCTTTAAATAAAACTTGGGTTGCAACCTTTTTTCTAACACTAATGAACACCACAAAATTATATTCTTGGTGTAGTGTTCAGTTCGAAAATGAAGGATCCAATTAATTGGGAAGACAATAGGAAGTGTGTGGAGAATGTGTCAACACATTGGTTGAATTCCAACTTATGGATGGTGAGATACATGACTGAGATAAAGAGAATTATGTAATTCAATACAAGGTGCAATGAATAAGAATGCATTGAGAATTGCACTCATGCATAGTAAGTGATAGAATTGTATATTAAATGCAATGGTTGAATATGTTTTGTAAGTACATGCATATATATTATTGCATGGAAATAATTGTTACTAACACCTGAAATGTTGTTAACTCATGAAGTTGAGGACATTTCAGGGAGGTGTTAGACATTGCAACAGGAAAGTTGCAAGTCAAGTAGTCACA
>JZKD02S2137101.1:350467-376860 GCA_000966675.3 Picea glauca | reverse complement strand
GAGCATTGACTACAGGAAATTTTCTTGTTCAAAAAAAGAAGTAATGAACTTACAGATATTACTGTGATCATGCATATCCATAGAATGACGAGTCGCTCTAGTTTATTAAATTGTTGGGTAATTGTGATTGAATTTCTAGGTGTAGGAAATTCTAAGATCACTGCATAATATTTTGTACATATTGCAATTGAATTATGATGTACAAAAAATACTAACAATTTGTTGGTTGTATGCAAGATGAAGCATTACAGGAAAAATGGTATGTAGTTTGGTGCCTGTGGAAAACCACAAGGATGGATGCATTCATAATATGGAAACAACCAAGATGAATTATGAAATAGAATTTCATGTTTTGGGGAAAAAGTTGAATTCCCTTTTGAAATAATTGGAGTTGTTAAATGAATTATTTTATGTTTTCTCATGATAACTGCATGTGGGTGATGCAGATGAGATGATGTTGATTAAAGTTAGAATGTTGACTACAAAGAGTATCTCGGGGAAGATGTTGATTGGAAGTATCCCTAAGAAGTATTATAAACAAAGGATAATAAGGATGATTAATAATTAATGTAAATGAAATTAGTAAGAAGAAATTCCTTGCTAAATTATAAGTTTTCTGTTAAATCGGATTTGAACTTAAATCTAACTTAGAGAATTACTGATTCTTCTGAATCTTTAAAAAAAAATTGTTCTTGTTAAATCGGATTTGAACTTAAATCTAACTTTTCCAGTGAATTACTGATTCTTCTGTATCTTTAAAAAAAAATTAAGGTAAAGCAAATGGAAAAATATTCCTAATTGATGTAAAGGGAATGAAAAAATATTCCTAAAGGAGCTAGTTTTTCACTAAATAATATATTTTCATATATAATAATAACTATTACAGTTTACAGTTTAGTAAGTTATGTAAAGTGGTTTAAAGTTGTAAATAGCAAGTATAAGGTTTCTAAGTTAAGTCTTTGGGTTTATCTAATTTAACATTATAATTTTATTACCAAGTTATCACATTATAATTTTATTGCTAAGTTATCATGCAATAGTTGAAGATGTATTTTTCAAGGAAAAAGTACTTTCACATTTATAATTATAATTATTAAAAATTTAAGTTAAATTATAAACGTTATTAAAAATTAAAGGTTACAAATTCACCATTAAGAATTAAAGATCAATTTTATTTCCAAATGGGGTGTCATAGATTTAGATATCACACCCATCACACCAGTAGATGGGAGCAATGATAACCACATAGTGTTAGAGGACAACATGCATGGGATTTACTACATGCCCCTAGTTAATGAAGGCTTTGGATGAGAAGGTGATGGGGGAGATCGACCAAGTGACTTGGAAGCTTTGAAGGAGAAGAGCTCGACAAGAAATGATGTTATTGGTATGATTTAAAATAACGGATTTCTTATGATTGATGTTGCATTCATGCTCGAGGGGTTTATAGCCATCTGGATCTAGACCAACGTCCTTTTCATGATGATCCCCACATTATGTAAAATGGCCTCTTCCATCATCCTTCATCTATGTAGTAGGCAACAAAGCACAACAAACTCGAGAAGGGAAGGAAAATAACTAGAGGAGGGAGTTGTGAGTGCCGAGTAATCATGGATTATAAGGCACTTGTTATAGTTTATGAGGCATAACACATTGAGAAAAAGGTAGAGGAAGTATAAAAAAGGGAACACCAAACAAAGATGAAGGGGAAGGAAGTTGACCCAACATAGACCAAGCATAAAGGAAAGGGAAAACCCCCCACATGTAGGGTTTTCCAAGAAGCCACCCTTAGAAGAACCCAAACCAAAGGCATAAACATTGAGGCTTGACATATAACACAAGGTTTTGATGTTAGAAAAAAGGTCACCGGGGTTCATAATCTTGGAAAATTCGAAAAGAAGGTTTAAGGGTATAGACGTGCTACAAACAAGAAGAAGATGTATAAGGAGTTGGCTCACATCACCTCGGATATGGGATTTTCAAGAATTAAAACCACTTGGCACACAAAAGAAATGATTATCTGCCACATGGATAAGACCTCAAAGAAGAACACCCCCTACAAAGTGGTATTAAGTAAGCACTACAATAACACAATGTCAAGTACTACTTTAACTAAAAACCCTCTAAGATTCAGAACTTGCATGGCAGAAAGAAAACGAGGAAGAAATGGAATACCACTAGGCTACAGAGAACTTCCAATGCCTCATTTCCCTAATTTCCATGAAGAGTTTTAGGTTCCCCTCTATCTCTAAAGATTTTATTTCATATCCAACACTATTTTGATTTCCTTTGTTAAACTTTAATAGCTAAGAGCCGAGCTATACCCTGATATTTTATTTTGTTTATGTTAGAACATTGAAAGCCGAAGACCATAAAATACCTTAGTATTTTCAACTTTTTTATATGATATTATTCAAGATAATAAACTTATAGACTATTACAAAGAATTAGGTGTAAGGATTTCTCCACTAAACTTTTAATAGTGTAAATATTTTAACAATTGATATAGATAAATAAATAAGAAATTCAATTTTAAAATAAGTTAAAAATTGTTATAACTTGGTCTTGGCCATAAAATAGCTTTTTGATTCACAAATTAGTTTATCTCTCTATTAGTCCCTGCCGAAGCTCTAGTCTTAGTTTATCATATTTTTTTATATTTTATTTGTTTTTTATTTAACTTCCTATTAGGTAATAATCTTAACTTCTTATTGCACACTTTGTTTTATGCTTTTACATATTTTTTTTTAAGATTTACATACCATAAGTTTGGAGTCATTATATATCTTCATTGTTTACATAGCTTAAGTTTTATGAGTGTTAAATTTTCATTGTTTACATAGCTTAAGTTTTATGTCTATTAAATTTTCATTGTCACTCTTTTTTAGGTCAATAAATAAACCCTAAGAGAATGCATTTTGCAAATCATTTATGTCTATTAACGATTATGAAAGGTTGCTAAATAATTATGAAAAAAAAATCAGACAATCTCAAAAGGGTAAGTGGGTAAGTTATGAAAAGTAATTCATACAATCTTGAAAGGGTAAGTCAGTAAGTCGGACAATTGAAAGGGTAAGTCAGACAATCTTTGTATGCGGTGAATTTTGGAAATATTGACCACCCACCGCCACAACCACAACAAATTTTGGAAATATTGGCCACCCACTACCACAACCATCGTCAGTGCTCCTATGTATAGATTACACATAGATTCCTCGCTAGATTCATCACTAGTAAGTTTCTACTATTTCAAAATAAGTTTGTGTTTTATTCTTTATTACTGTTTATGTTATTGTGGTAAGTTTAAATAAGTTTGTGTTTTATTCTTTATATTCTTTATTACTGTTACTGTGGCAAGTTTATGTTTTATTTGTGATTGCAAGGTTGAAATACCGGTAAATTTCTACTATTTCGAAATAAGTTTGTGTTTTATTCTTTTTTAGTGTTTATGTTATTGGGGTAAGTTTAAATAAGTTTGTGTTTTATTCTTTATTACTGTTTATGTTATTGTGGTAAGTTTAAATAAGTTTATGTTTTATTCTTTATCACTGTTACTGTGGTAAGTTTATGTTTTATTAGTGATTACTAAGTTTATGTTTTATTTTTTATTATTGTTACTATTTATTGTTTGCAAATTTCATTTAGTTTCTTGAATGCTTTCACAAATTGCATATTGCATTTATTGATTTAATTTGCCTTCTACTTGTCCTATTTTTTTTTTAATTTAGTAAAGAATAATATTTTGAAATCAATTTAATTATCATCAACTTTTCATTGAAAGTGGTAAGGACCAAAACTTGAGTTGCAGATCTTGAAACCTTTGCCTGAAGTGACTTTTAATGCCCCTGTTAAAGAAAGGGAAGGCATGAACAGACCAAAAACTGCCAAATTAGAAATATGTGAATAACAAATTTACAAAAAAGAAAAGGTGTTATTATTACTTGGCTAGGAAGTATGCCTTTGCAATTTAAAATTATTTTATTGTTCACAGTTTTATTATTTTGTTTATGCACATTATTCACTAAAATAGGAGGTAGACAACAAAATGACATTATTCACGAAAATACACATTATTCACTAAAATAGGAGAAAGATCAGGTAGACATGCAACGCTACATTATAAGTTGCAATATATCTATCTTCTCCCTGGTGTCTCTCTAAATCCCTATTCACCTGCAAGTAAATACACTTTTTTTTTCCCAAAATGAACCTTGACTTTATTACAGAAATATAAAAATGACATTATTCACGAAAATAGGAGAAAGATCAGGTAGACATGCAACTCTACATTATAAGCTGCAATATACCCATCTTCTCCCTAGCATCTCTCTAAATCCCTATGCTAATTTTAGATCATCTATTAAGTTTCTTTTCAATTTACTAGACAATAATAGCATATGCAGGATCACTAAGAGAAATACAATGACAAGATACACAACATTTATCTCGGGAAACCCTCATGGGGGAGAAAACCAAGAAAAAACTTCCTTAATATAGATATCCAATACAATGCCAAGACAATAAACCAAAACACTAGATAATATCCAATGCTGAGCAATGTGCCTCTCTCTTCCTTCTTCCTGCAATTGGAAACTGCAACTTCCTTCAAACTTGCGCACTGGATGAGTGATTTGAGTGAGAGAGCTAATGAGGCGCTAGCCTCTCTTATTTATACTGGTTCACAGGTGCTAGGGAGGTGTCTCTTTACTAAGAAGGGCTTACCTCTTCACTTAGTGGCTAAAACCACTTTAATTAGGCCTGGGGGCCGACTTCTTAATTAGCATGATATAATTACGGTTTGACCAATCCAACAAAATGGGATTTGGTCATTTACAAAGCCCGACATGATCAATCCACAAAAGGGGATTGATCTAATTAATAATAACTCAATAATAAATAGAATACTCTTTGCAATTACAATATTTCAACACTCCACCTTAACAAGAAGGGTATTCTACAACATCATCAGGAGAGAGAGAGAGAGAGGTAAACAACATCAACAACATCTAGAACACTGACTGGAATATCTATAAATCATCATAAGTTTTTATCATCATCAATATAATCATCCACAACAAGAAACTAGAATGGAATCATCATCATTTGCATCAACATCAATTAGTATAACACTAATACATCATCATCATCAATAACAACACGAGGCTGATACAACATCAACAACAACATCATCATCACAACACAAAGGCTGGAGAAACGACAACATCACATCATGAAGGTTGGAGCAACAACATCATCATAACACAAAGGTTGGAGCAACATCATCATCATCATGGGGTAGAAGAATGAGGCAAGTGTTACAACATTTTGTGGCACTATAACAGTCCCTAAGGAGCTTCCCAGGAATCATAATATTCCCTAGGACATAAAATCCTAACAGAGCTACCATGTGGTACTCTGATAGACCATCCTTGCCGGACCTTTAGGATCTTCCCAGGAATCATAAGATTCCCTAGGATTATAAAAATCCTAACGGAGCTATCACTATTGACCACATCTAGCATATACATGCATAAGTACTCTGACAGACCGTCCTTACTGGACCTTCGAGATCTGTCTAAGGATGATCAGTCCCCTAGGATATAAAATCCTAACTGAGCTACCCTTTGTTGGTCAAGATACCATAGTATCATCATCATCACTCCCCCTTTTGAGGGAGGTCCTTTCAGACTATACCAAGCTTGTCTCGAAAGTGCTCAAACTTTACATGAGATAGAGGCTTGGTCAACACATTTGAAACCTACTCATATGTGCCAACATATTAGAGCTTTATGGATCCTCTCTGCACCATATCATGAATGTAGTGATATCATATTTCTATGTTCTTCGACTTTTCATGGAACATAGGGTTCTCTGTCATATTTATGCATCTCTGTTTATCACATAGAATCACAGTTGCTTCCATCTCTAGATCAAATAGACCTGTCAAAAAAAATTGTAGCCGTATGGATTCACAACTGACAGAACTTGCAACAATGTATTTCGCTTCTGTTGTGCTGAGAGAAATACTATATTTCTTCCTACTATGCCATGAATTCATGGCTGACCCCATATTGAAACAACATCCTGAAGTGCTCTTTATGTCAGAAACACTTCCATCCCAATCTGAATTGGTATAACCAATCAGTCTGAAGTCTTGATCTCCATTGTAGCAGAGACCAAAGTCCAACGTACCCTTAAGGTATCTAATCACATGTTTTGTAGCAACAAGGTGAACATGTTTGGGCTCTACTAGATACTGACTCAAGGTGTTCACAAAAAAACATATATCTGGCATGGTATTTGTTAGATACATCAACGATCCAATGATTTGTATGTATAGTGTAGCATCAACCAATTCTGACGAAGTATTAACCAAAAGCTTCAACTTTGTTTCCATGGATGTATTCATGGATTTACACTCCAACATATCAAACCTCTTCAGTATTTCAACTGCATACTTCCCTTGGTTAAGGAAGATCTTCTCCGGGCTCTGCCAAACCTCAAGGCCTAAGAAACAATGCACTAGGCCTAGGTCTTTCACCTCAAATTATGTATTGAGCTTCTTCTTACAATCAGTGATGGGATTTTCTTGTCCAGTCAAGAATAAGTCATCCACATACAACAACAATATAACTAGCTCATCATTCACAACCTTGAAGTAAAGGTTAGAGTCAGCTTTACTCTTGGCAAATCCCAAGCTCACCAAGAAACTATCAATTCTTCCATACCAAGCTCTAGAAACTTGCTTCAACCTACAGACATGAGTCTTTTTGTCTTCAACTTCAAACCCTGGGGATTTTTCTATGTAAACTTCTTCTTCAATGACACCATTCAAGAAGGTTGTTTTCACATCCATCTGGTGTAACTTCCACTTCATCTTAGCTGTAAGGGATATGATGGTTCTGATAGAAGTGTATCTAGCTACATGAGAAAACATGTCTTCATAGTCAATGCCTTCTTTTTGAGAAAATCCATGAGATACAAACCTTGCTTTATATTTCTCAATACTTCCATCAACAACATGTTTTATCTTGTATAGACATTTGGAAGATACCACATCTTTTCTCTTTGGTCTGGGAACTATTTCCCATACATCATTCTTTATAATGGATTGGTATTCTTCTGTCATGGAATATTCCCATTCTTTCTTTTGAATGGCTTCTTCAAAGAAAGCAGGCTCCTTCTCTATGAGATCACACATCAAATCCATATAATTGGAGAATGGCTTAGGTTTCTTGACTTTTATCATGGTTCCTTCTGGGGCACCATACTTCTCTCAATCTTGAATTAGTTCCCTCGCCCAAGATGGATTTATCTTGTGAGATATCATCATTTGGGGAGGTTATTGAGATTCTATCATGTCATGATCTTCTGGAATCTCCTCATCAGGGGAAATTGTGACTTCCCTCATTGGTTCAACAACTCTGGGAGCTACAGGTTCTTCTTCATATACTTCTTCAAGATGACATCTCCTTGATTTCTTGAGTGTTTCATCTTCATCAAAGGTTACATCTCTGTTGATCTCAATATGATGGTAACCTAGTATGTAAAGTTTGAAGGCCTTAGAGACCTCACAACATCCAACAAATATTCTCTTATTTCCTGAAGGGTCCAACTTGGTTCTCTTCTCTTTCGAAATGTGTAAAAACACTAGACATGCAAATATTTTGAGATGGCTTACTTCTGGCTTCTTTCTGGAGAACATTTCTTCGGGGGTTTTGAACCCAAGTACACTATGGAATAATTTGTTTTGTACATACATTGTTTTTCTTGTTGCTTTTTCCCATAAGTGCATTGGAAGATCTTGATCATGGATCATGGTCTTCACTGCTTCCATTATAGTTATGTTATTTCTGTTTGCTACACCATTTTTTTGAGGATTGTAGGGAGTGGTGAGATCCCTCTTAATCTCGACATCTCTGCAAAATCTTACAAACTCTTTTAAGGTGTATTATCCTCCATTATCTAACCTGAGAATCTTGATTTTTCTTTCTGAGAGATTCTTTATCAAGGCTTTGAATTCCTTGAATTTTTCAAACGCTTCATCTTTCGATTTCAAGAAGTAAACCCAAGTATTGCGAGAATAGTCATCAATAAATGATACATAGTATACATACCCACTAAGAGAGGTGGATGGAATTGGGCCACATACATCTAATTAGATGAGCTCCAAGGCTCCTTCTTCTTTATTGTCGCTCTTTGGGAAAGGATTCTTGATGTTCTTTCGTTGTGCACATCCCTTGCACACACCTTCATGGTCAACCTTGAAATATGGTAGATTTGTAACTGCCTTGATTACATACGGTAAGGCCTTGTAGTTGATGTGAGCTAGTCTTATATGCCAAATTTCACACAGACTCTTAGTGGAGTGAATCAGGGCTACATCTGAGTGACTTTTTAATTTGTATAGGCCACCTTCTTCTGTTCCAATAACAATTGCATCTTCTATGGTTTTTTCTTTAAGCCACATAAGGACTTCACAATCTATGAATGCAACCCTAAAGCCTTTCTTATCTAAAGTTGATATAGAAATTAAATTCTTCATCAAACCTGGTACATATAGTACATGCTTCATCTTCATTGGGGTCCCTGAATTAAGTTTGTAATTGGACTCTCCCACTCCTTTGATAGGGTACTATTAATCATCTCCATATGTAACTTTCTGGGGAAAGTTCTTTTCTGTAAGACTAGAGAGAATGTCTCTTTGACCTGTCATGTGCTTGGAAGCACCACTGTCTATGAGCCAAGTATCCTCACCAGGTGACACTAATCCTAAGAGGGCAGATATTAGGACATAGTCTTCAATCTTTAATTGTCTTTGTGGGTGGCTCTTCATCTTCAACTGTATGGGCATGGTGCCTTTTGTTTCTCTTCTTGTATTCTTCTCTTCTAGATAGACAATTCTTAGCAATGTGTCCCATCTTGTCACAATGGTAACATTGGTAGGATGAGAAATCCTTTTCTCTTCTTTGACCTTTCTGAAACTTTTGGAATCTCCTTGGAGGGTGAGATTCTTTATGGATGAATCTATTTGGGGAGTGAGAATATTTATGTAGATGGGTCTCCTTCTTGAAGTGAGACCTTCTCTTTCCTCCTTTATCATGAGAATCTAGTGCTTGATATTCATCCCTTTATAATATTGCTCCTCGGTTAGCTACTCTTTCTTCTTCTTGAACACATTCTTCCCAAAGACTGTCAAATTGTAGTTTCTCTTTTCTGGAACAAATGATTTGGATGAATGCATCCCAAGGTCTTGTGAGACCATTAAGAGTTGTCATTATGAGTTCATATTCATCTAGGGTATCTCTAATTTCTTCTATTTGTTTCTTGAATTGAGATATTCTAGAGAAATATTCATGAATTGTTTCTCCTTTATGCATCTTTGTATTCTTGAGTTGAGTTCTCAAGTTCATCTTCTGGTTAATGTTTCTTCCTTCATACAATTTGGTTAGGGCATCAAACATTTCTTTTGGGGTATTCTTGGATGCCACTTGAGGGATCAAGTGATCTTTGATACAGTATGCAATGATTCTTTTGGCCCTAACCATGTCCTTCTGGTACTTTGCTTTAGCTGTAGCATCTGCGGGTTCTGATACATTTTCTTTGATGAATATTACTAGGTCATTCTCTTCAAGAATGAGTGAAATCCTATACTTCTAGGCACGAAAGTTATCCACACCTTCTAACTTGTCAACAAGTTTGGTGCTTTCATACATCTTGACCTGGAGCTAGGAAAATGACCAAAAAATGAAAGTTCTCAGAATTTAGATCCGAACTTACCAAGAGGTGCGCTTGGTTGAGGAAATTATCTTGGTGCAATCAGTTTTTTGAAAATCCATTTTTTACCCCTTGAAACCGAGTTTGCACAAATATAGACTGGTACTTCTCGTACCGGTTTTGGTTTCCTAGATTTCTGGTACTAGAGAAAACTAGGGTTTCAATTTCCGAGAGTTTTGTCCACCGAAAAAGTGCACTCAAGTTTCCAATGAGTTTGTTGGGCTAGGGCACACTTCCCTAGAATTTTTTAGGCTGAAATTCCTCTTCAACAAAAAGCCCTAATTTTCTTGTACGACAACAATGATGTTTTTGCTTATCGAGTGAAAGGTGATCTCTTCATCTTAGATCTGATACCATGTTAATTTTAGAGAATCTATTATGTTTCTTTTCAATTTACTAGAAATATTATCATATGCAAGATCACTAAGAGAAACACAATCACAAGATACATAACATTTATCTTGGGAAACCCTCATGGGGGAGAAAACCCATAAAACAATTCCTTAATATAGATAGCCAATACAATAAACCAAAACACTAGATAATATCCAATGTTGAGCAATGTGCCTCTCTCTTCCTTCTTCCTGCAACTGAAAACTACAACTTCCTTCAAACTTGTGCACTAGATGAGTGAGCTAACGAGGTGCTAGCCTCTCTTATTTATAATGGTTGGCAGGCACTAGGGAGGTGTCTCTTCACTGATCAGGGCCGACCTCTTCCCTTAGAGGATAAAACTACTTTAATTAGGCATGGGGGCCGACTTCTTAATTAGCATGATATAATTAGGGTTTGACCAATCCACAAAAGGGGATTTGGTCATTTACAAAGCCCGGCATGATCAATCCACAAAAGGGGATTGATCTAATTAATAATAACTCAATAATAAATATAATACTCTTTGCAGTTACAATATTTCAACACCCTATTCACCTGCAAGTAAATACACATGTATGATATGATAAGCTCGAGAAATAGATCAAGAAATATATAATTATAATACCAACAACAATTTGCAATAGCAGGAGCAAACCATACAAATTTTGTTTGGAATAGTTGACGCTAATTAACATCAATATTCTACAGAATGGCATGAAAACTGTATATCATGGAAAAAAATATCGAGTATGGAAGTATTCCATCCTTTATTTGGGAATTCGAAAATGGTTTCAAGCGAGACATGTTGGGTGAAGCAGAACCTTAGGTAGGTAAGCCCCATTAGAATTACAGATGGTTATAGAGGAAGCGAATCAGAATGGAGACCTAGACCCAGTCAGTTTCTTGTGTGGGCTATAAGGTCTTCCCAAGATTCAAGAGATCATGGCACTAGAAAACTACCTTTGACCCAGAAGTGGAAGAGAAGAAGATTCTGTGAGCTTTCAATTCAAATGTTGACAAATGATTTTGACTCAATGGCCTCTGCCTCTTTCACCATCTCCTTTGTTTCTCGTCTTTCTCTCTACCACCTGGTATACACTTCAACCTCAACTATCTTTCCTAAGTCACGGTGGGAGGACAGGTGTAGCTTCACTTGACTAGCCAATGCACTAGTGAGGAGACACCTGCTAAGATTTTTCTAGAAGTAGTTTCCTGGAAACACTTAAATGTTCAATGCCCACACCATTGATTTCACAAAACTTCCATGATTATCTAATTTTGTTTTCATATTATAGAGTATCTTTGGAATTCTCTAATCCTCACTACTTGCATCATTACTTTCACCTAACTCTGCTAATGATGAGTGTACTGTATGTATATGTTGAGAGAAAACCAGTCCTTGTCATTGAGGAGAAGTGGAGGGGGACCTTAGCAACATGCTAAGGGGCATATCCATTTCCATTTTTTGGAGACCATCCTGTGCCAACCACTTATTGATGCAAGAGCATCATCATCAAAGCGCAAGAGGAAGACAACTCAATTCCCTAGTGCGCATTTTGAAGCGATTTTGAATTTTAAAGATGGCATGTCATGCAAATATATTGAAAATATTGCAATTAAAGAAGATCTTAAATGTTAAGAGGCTGAACCATCACATGAGATCGATGGGGGGTGTATTTTTCTCTAATGTAATAACTTACAGTACATATTTGAAGCGTTTTCTCTTATCTGTTTGTCTCAGACATTTATTGTAATAAGCCTTAGTAGTTGATAGATTTTAATTTGATAGGATAGTAATAAGGTAGTCGGAGGGAAAATATCTATGAGCTCTTTTGTATAAATAAAGGTGTTGTTTCCCAAATGAGGTTGTTGAAGGTTATTGTTGTTGAAGATTATTGTAGCTAAAGACTGTTGAATCTTATCAGAGTGTATGATCCCATGTGCATTTCATTTTGAATGAATATAATGGAGAAGCATTGATTCCAAATGTCTGGTGTTGCTATTACAGTGTCTATCTGAATGAATGAATGGTAGGATTTATGTTTGATCATGTTCTCTATCATTACTTGTTCTTATGTTATGAATGCATTACATAGTTGAATGTATGAATCTGTGAGATATTAGATAAGTTTCAATTATTTCTCTTCTACAAGCAAGTGCAAGGAGTGAATAGTGTCTGCAAGGTGTGTGTTAACAAAGTCTCATTTGACTCAGAAGCTCAGGAGAGATAACTTGAACTTTTATTTGCAAGGGGTGAAAAATTTCCGCAAGAAGTGCATAACAAAGTCTTTTGACTCAGAAGTTTAGGAGGAGTAGCTTGAAGATTTGTTTGAGACAAAGTGCACAAGACCTAGCAAGGTGTGCGCATGAGGAAACATACTTAAGTTCTATTGTTCAAGAGGAGAAAGTGAGTTGAGTAAAGACCTGTTGCAAGGCATGCACAGTGGCTCGCAAAGAGGTTGAGTGGGAGAAAAGATTTGTTGCAAAGTGTGCACATAGTCAAAATTCAACTAAGTGTCGAAGAAACCTTTCGAGGAGTTAGAGGTTTTGAAGAAGAACAAGCTCAGGAGAGATAGTGGCAGGAATTCTTTAATAGGGAGGAGCTCTTTAAGATTACCCAAATTAATGAGAAATATCTGTTCAGGAGGAAGCATAATTGTTCTAGACCGTTAGATCTGAGAAGAGTTGCAAGGAGATTAGTCTTGGAGTCCTTCGACACTCCGAGTATTCATAGGTTTGAAAGTGTTTTGGGAGCAGGATCTCCGAAGTCCCGGAGCTATGAAGTAAATCTAAGCCATTGGTTGCAAGGAAGATACGTGGCAGTGGATTAGAAACTCCGGGAGGTAGAGCTTCAGAATAATTACGTAGAGTAGACAATAGTTTTTTCTGAAGTCGCAAAGTAGTGGAGTAAATCAAGGCCATCAATCTAAAGAGGACAAGTGGTGGAGATACGTGTACTCTGGGGAAAAGTCACTCTGGAGGAAAGTGAAGAGCGGAAGCATGAGAACTCTTGAAGGTCGAAGCATCAGAGTTCATCAGAGTCGTCCATTGGGATAGGACGCATGGCAGAAGATCTGCCACTTCAGAGGATTGATACTCCGAGAGAAAGGACATGGAGGAGCTTTGAATGTAAGTCACCCAAAGTGGACAATAAGATCATGTGGCGCTTGATCTATAACTCTGGGTACAGAGCACTTCGAAAGAAATGGGTGTTTGAAACACTCTAAACTCTCGAAGCCGGAGACCTGAAGTAGATCACAGTCATTGGTTGTTAGAGAAGCGTGGACCGTAGATCTAGTCCAGGTGACTTCACGGGTCCGACGTTTGGGGAAATAAAGGTTTAAGCCCACATTTTTAGACCAGGGTCACATGGAAGACTCTGTGGGTACTCATAAACTCTCGAAAGGGGGATTTCACACCTGAGAGTTAAGACTTTGACCTATGGAGAATATAGAGGAGGTTCAACACGAATTTGTGAGTTGATTCATATCCTGAAGTCGATCGATCCTAGACCGGGAGGTCGCGTAGCCCTGGGAGAGAGTAGGGGGTCTGCGTCAAGTGGTATCAGAGAGACAATTTGTTTGCAGATAGTAGGAAAAGGTGAGAGAGTGAAAGGAGATAGTCTGATATCATCAAGTGGTATCAAATACATCAAGTGGTAGTTGTGCAAAGGAGAAAAATTTAGCACCATGCCTCATAGAAGACGTGCAGAGACACCTGTATCCAATTGAGTTGTGGAAAGGGAGATGAGATAACTTCATGCAAGATTGGATGCTATGGAGACAACACAAAGGAGAGCACATGATGCTGGAGACATCAATGATGTAGAGAATGAAGAAGTAGAAGTTGTAGAAGTTGTGGTAGAGGATGTTGTAGAGGAATGCTTGTTGAAAGTCGTTGTCAAGTTGGGATCTATAGAAAAGATAGACATCCCAATGTACGAAGGAAATTTAGATGCTGAAGAATTTTTGGATTGGATAAGGTTAATGGAAAATTACTTCGACTATGAAGATGTCGATGAGGAGAAGAAGGTGAAGCATGATGTCACTAGATTAAAAGGAAATGCAACGCTGTGGTGGGATGAACTGTAGGCTGACAAAAGGTGCAAAGGCAAGCAAAAGATCAAGAATTGGGATATAATGATAGCCAAGTTGAAAGATAAATTCATACCCAAGGATTATCAGATAATTTTTTTCATGAAGTTGCAGAACCTGAGGTAGAAAGGAATGATTGTAAAAGAGTACACAAAGGAGTTTTAAAAACTGAACATCAGGGCTGGACAGAGAGAAAAATATGATGAAAAGGTTGCTAGATATATAATGGCTTGAGATATGAAATCTAGGTCGAAATCGGCATGATGACAGTAAGGACAGTGGAATATGCTTATCATATTGTGTTGAAGGCAGAGGAGAAGTTGTCTAGAAAATAGAGCCAACGAAGCAGAGGAAGAAGTTTAAACAGAGGCAAGGGAATTGCCCATGATAAGGAACAAAAACCTAAGGATGAGACTAGAAAACCACATAGTCACTCAGAAAGAGGAGTAATTTCCCGAGGGAGACAGAATGGTGGAAGAAACTCTTTTCCTCGAGGAAGAGGAAGAGGCAGAGGAGGAGAAGTGAAGTGTTATGCTTGTGGAAAGACAAGACACATGTCTTGGGAATGCCCCGAGAGAAATAAATAAGGAGGAGGTGAAGCTCACATTTTGAAAGCACAGAAGTGGAATGTTGAAGCAGAGGGTGCAGAAGATGGAAAATCTTTGATGATGAAGAAGATTCTCTTGAAGCTAGAGCCAGAGGTTGAAAAACCTATGAAGAGGAACAGTTTGTTCATAACAACTTGCAGGACTAAAGATAGAGTATGGAAGGTGATAATTGACAGTGGGAGCACTGATAACTTAGTATCCACGGAGATGGTGGAGAAATTGGAGCTGGAGACAACTGCACATACGACTCTGTATAAGGTCTCATGGTTGCAAAAAGGTCACCAGGTAACGGTGACTAAATAATGGCTAGTTGAATTTAAGATAGGAGGATATAGAGATGAGATTTTATGTGATGTGATTTCCATGGACATATGTCATGATTTTTTGGGGAGACCATGGCAGTATGACATGAATGTCATTCATGATGGGAGAAAAAATACTTACACCTTGGAGAAGAATGGTAGGACACACATGTTGTTTCCAATTGAGGAAAATAAAGTAAAGGAAGAATCCAGCACAAGTATACTTCTCATGAGTGGGAAGGAAATCCTGGGTGAAGTCAAGAAGGAACAATAGATGCAGTTTGTTGTGGTGAGGAAACCCAAAGTTGTCCTTACAAGTACTTCTATGGATGATCTACCTAAAGAAATTCAGGAGTTGTTAAAGAATTTTGCTGACATAGTAGTGGATGAGTTTTCAAGCTCATTTCCACCCATCAAGAGTATCATCCATCACATTTATTTAATACCAGAAGCGAGTATGCCGAACAAAGCAACGTACAGATTGACATCTCAAGAGAGTGAGGAGGTAAAAATACAAGTCCAGGATTTGATGGACAAAGGATTGGTCAGAGAAAGCTTGAGTCCATGTGTAGTACCAACTGTGTTGAGTCTAAAGAAGGATGGAGGATGGAGAATGTGTATAGACTCAAGAGCCATAAACA
This sequence comes from Picea glauca, assembly GCA_000966675.3. Lineage (NCBI taxonomy): Eukaryota > Viridiplantae > Streptophyta > Pinopsida > Pinales > Pinaceae > Picea > Picea glauca. The sequence continues at coordinate 361,063 of JZKD02S2137101.1, read as the reverse complement.
AGATCACCATCAAGTACAGATTTCCTTTACCCAGGATGGATGACTTTATGGATTGTTTGAGTTGAGAAAATTATTTTTAAAAGATAGATCTGAAAAGTGGATATCACCAGATAAAAATGAGAGAAGGTGATGAGTGGAAAACAACCTTCAAGACAAACGAAGGGTTGTATGAATGGCTTGTTATGCCATTTGTCTTAACAAATGCCCCACATACTTTTATGAGGTTCATGAATGAGGTATTGAAAGATTTTATTGGTAAGTTTGTGAATGTGTATCTGGATGATATATTGATCTTCAGTAAAATTGAAGAAGAGCATTTGAGACACCTGACATTAGTGATGAGAAGATTGCAACGAGAGAAGTTGTTGATAAATCTGAAGAAATCCTCTTTTATGAAAACAAAATTCATTTACTTGGGTTTTGTAATCTCTTCAAATGAATTGAATATGGATCCAGAGAAGGTGAGAGCAATCAAAGAATGACCATCGTTAAGGAGCATATTTGAGGTGAGAAGCTTCCATGGATTAGTGAGTTTCTATAGGAAGTTCATTAGAAATTCCAGTGGAATTTGTGCACCAATGATGGATATGGTGAAGAAGAGACACAAGTCTTTTAAGTGGATAGAAGAAGCTGAGAAAAGCTTCAGGATATTAAAGGAGAAGATAACAGAACAACTGATTATGGTCTTGTCATATTTTGGGAAGACATTTTAAGTAAGATGTGATGCTAGTGGAGTTGCAATTGGACCAGTCTTGAGCCAAGATAATAGGCCTGTTGCCTATTCCAGTGAGAATCTAAATGACACTAAGAGAAAGTACTCCACATATGATAAAGAATTTTATGAAATAATTCAAGCCTTGAAGAAATGGAGGCACTGCCTTGTTCCAAAAGAGTTTGTTTTGTATAGAGATAATTAAGATTTACAATTCATAACCAGACAGGAGAAGTTAAATCAAAGACATGCTAAGTGGATAGAGTTTATGCAAAATTTCACTTTTGTCATTAAACATATTTATGGTAATGCTAACAAAGTTGTTGATTCATTAAGCAAGATATGTCTAATTCTGTAGGAATTTCAAGTGAAAACCTTAGGATTTGAACACCTTAAGGAGATGTATTGTGATGACCTGCATTTTAAAGAGGCATATGAAGCATGTGAAAATCTTGTTCTCAGAGACAGAAGCCAATGGACAGAGTATCTGATTCAAGATGGATTGTTGTTTAAAGGTTTCCATTTGTGCATACCAAAGTGATCGATGAGAGAAAATCTGTTGAAGGAAAAACACAGTGGAAGTCTAGTAGGACATTTTGGCCATGAAAAGACATTTGCACAGTTGAATAGTTCATACTATTGGCCAGGTATGAGGGAAAAAGTGAAGACGTTTGTACACAAATGTAATATTTGTCAGTATGCAAAAGGGAAGAGACAAAACATTGGATTATATCAACCATTGTCTATTCCAGATAGGCCTTGGGATGCAATAAGCATGAGTTTTGTGTTGGGTTTTCCAAGGACACAAAAGGGGAGTGATTCCACATTTGTGGTGGTTGATAGATTCTCAAAGATGGCACACTTTATCCCATGCCAAAAAACTAATGATGCAACACACATTGCAAATCGTTTTTTCAAGGAAGTTGTGAGACTTCTTGGGTTTCCCAAGAGTATTGTCTTAGACAGAGACACTAAATTTGTTGGTCATTTCTGGAGGACATTGTAGAAGAAACTAGCGATGGAGTTGTCCTTTAGTTCAGCATATCACCCTCAAATGGATGGACAAACTAAGGTGGTGAATCATAGTTTAGGAAAATTACTGAGGAGACTGGTCACTGAGCATCATAGCAAGTGGGATCAGATTCTAGCACAAGCAAAGTTTTCATACAATGACTCACCAAACATAAGTACAAGAAATAGCCCATTTCAGATAGTATATGGGATGAATCCAAGAGGAGTATCAAAGTTGAGAGATCTGGAGCAGAATGAATTCAGAAGCGTTGGAGCAAAAGACTTTGCTACAGAAATGCAAAAGCTTCATAATTAGATCAAGGAGCAGTTGCAGGACAGTAGCAGAGAATACAAACATAGAGTTGATCAACATAGGATAAAACTTCAATTTGAAGTGGGAGATCAAGTTCTACAACATCTCAGGAAGGAAAGGTTCCCAAGGGGAACACATAAAAAATTGAAATTGAAGAAGATAGGATCGTGCAAGATCCTAAGAAAATTTGGTGCCAATGCTTATGAGATAGAAATGACAAAAGATGTGGGTATATCGCCCATATTCAACATTTCAGACCTGTATCCTTACATGGAAGATGACACAAAAGGATCACAATATAAGAAAGAGATCCAGTGGGAGAAGCAGATGCCTGTAGTAGAAAATCCACAGATGGAGAAGATCATAGATCAGAGGATTGGCAAGAAGACAAGAAAAAAGACTTATTTTGAGTATTTGGTAAAGTGGAAAGGACACCCAATAGAAGATGCCAGTTGGGTAAATGAAGCAGATATTCATAAGCATGGAAAGTCAGTGCAGGAGCTCATGGACAGGAGTCCACAAATTTTTGTCTAGAGGAGTATGATGCAGGAGCATTGTCATCAAAGCACAAGAGGAAGACAACTCAGCGCCCTAGCGCACATTTTGAAGATATTTTGAATTTTAAAGATGGCATGTCATGCAAATATCTTGAAAAGATTGTAATTAAATAAGATCTTAAATGTTAAGAGTCTGAATCATCGCATGAGATCGATAGGAGATGTATTTTTCTTTAATGTAATAGCTTGCAGTATAGATTTGAAGTGTTTTCTCTTATCTGTCTGTCTCATACATTTATTGTAATAAGCCTTAGTAGTTGATAGCTTTTAATTTGATAGGATAACATGAAGGTAGTCGAAGGGAAAAACTCTATGAGCTCTTTTGTATAAATAAAGGTGTTTTTGCCCAAATGAGGATGTTGAAGGTTAATGTTGTTGAATATTATTGTAGCTAAAGATCATTGAAGCTTATCAGAGTGTATGAGCCTATGTACATTTCATTTTGAATTAATATAACATAGAAGCATTGATTCCAAATGTCTGGTGTTGCTATTATAGTGTTTATCTGAATGAATGAATGGTAGGATTTTTGTTTGATTATGTTCTCTGTCATTACTTGTTCTTATGTTATGAATGCATTACATGGTTGAATGTATGAATCTATGAGATATTAGATAAGTTTCAATTGTTTCTCTTCTACGAGCAAGTGCAATGAGTGCATAGTGTCCGCAAGGTGTGCATTGACAGAGTCTCTTTCGACTCAAAAGCTCAAGAGAGATAACTTGAACTTTTATTTGCAAGGGGTGCAAAGTGTCCACAAGAAGTGTGTGGCATAGTCTTTTGAATCAGAAGTTCAAGAGGAGTAGCTTGAAACTTTGTTTGAGACAAAGTGCAGAAGACCTCGCAAGGTGTGCTCAAGCAGAAACATACTTAAGTTCTATTGTTCAGGAGGAGAAATTGAGTTGAGTAAAGACCTGTTGCAAGGCGTGCATAGTCTCTCGCAAAGAGGTAGAGTTGGAGAAAATATCTGTTGGAAAGTGTGCACAGAGTCAAAATTCGACTAAGTGTCGAAGAAAACTTCTAAGGAGTTAGAGGTTTCGAAGAAGAACAAGCTCAAGAGAGATATCAGTGAGAATTCTTTAATAGGGAGGAGCCCTTTAATATTCCCCAAATTAACGAGCAATATATGTTCAAGAGGAAGCGGAATCGTTCCAGACGAGAAGAGTTGCAAGGAGATTAGTCTTGGAGTCCTTCAACACTCCGAGTTTTCTGATGTTTGAAAGTGTTTTGGGAGCGGGATCACCGAAGTCCTTGAGTTGCGAAGTAAATCTAAGTCATTGGTTGCAAGGAGGATACGTGGCAACAAATTAAAAAGTCTAGGAGGTAGAGCTTCGGAAGAATTGCATAGAGAAAACAACAGTTTCTACCTAAGTCGCGGAATAGCGGAGTAAATCAATGTCGTCAATCTGAGGAGGACATGTGGCAGAGATCCGTGTACTCCCAAGAAAAGTCACTCCGGAGGAAAGTGAAGAGTGGAAGCACGAGAACTCCCGAAGGCCGCAACGTTGGAGTTCATCAGAGTCGTTTGTTGGGATAGGATGCGTGGCAGAAGATCTGCCACTTCAGAGGATTGATACTCCGGAAGAAAGGACGCAGAGGAGCATTGACTATAAGTTGCCCAAAGTGGAGTAAAGGATGGATCTCAATCATCGAACAAGAAAATCACGCGACACTCAATCTGTAACTTTGAGTACGGAGCACTTCGGAAGAAAGGGGTGTTTGGAACACTCAGAACTTCCGAAGTCGGAGTCTCAAAGTAGATCATAGTCGTCGGATGTCAGAGAAGCACGAACCGTAGATCTGGTCCGGGTGACTTTGAGGGTCCGGATTTCAGGGAAAGATTGGTTTAAGCCCATGGTTTTAGACCAGGGTCACGTGGAAGACTCTGTGGGTACTCAGACACTCTCGAAAGAGGGATTTCACACCTGAGAATTAAGACTTTGACCTATGGAGAATATAGAGGAGGCTTAGCACGAACCTATGAACTGATTCATCTCCCGAAGTCGATCAATCCTAGACCAAGAGGTTGTGCAGCATCGAGAGAGAGTAGGGTGTCTGTATCACTTATCTTACAAATCCATAGCTAGCAAAGTTGATACTCCAACCGTGAATCAAATGCTTCCCCATAAATCCATCCCCTCAACTAGCCTTTGATACGCTGAATCGGGAGTATCGTCTATAGTGGAACGAAATAGGGATGAAAGAATAGGGAAGAAAGGGGGAGGGTAAATTGAAGGCACACAACCAATCTCATAGGGAGAGAACTACTCACCAGCGTTAGCCTTGGCCTACCACCTTCTGGTTATTCAGATATTGTACCTGTAGCAGTTGAGTGTTCGATTTGTTCTATACTAGCCAATGAAGGCCAAGGCCAAAGAAAGGAATAAGGAATGAAGGATATACAGTCCCTCTGAGAATGAGTACGATACCTCGTTGGGAGTGATACCTGGGATGAGGAACCCGCCCCCACATGGTTAACCACATGTCGGAGTTTGCATCATGGTAGGCATGTGGCAACTAATAGATTTGGGTTTGATTAGCATGTATTTGAAGTAATCGAAGTTAGTTTGTAGGTAACTAATTTGTCTTTATTTAGATTAACGAACAGATTTAGGTTTTTATATATTTTGAGATTTTGGTTATTGATTTTCCAAATTCATGAAGTGTCTAGGTGGCAGTAGGTGCTCTATGGCACTTTGACGGTAACCAATTTTGATGATTGTATTCAAATTTTCACACAGTCAAAACAAGGCTTCGCCATGAAGTGAAGAAAATTTGCTCCAAAAATGGCGAATTGCTTGCAGGCAGATCTCAAAACTGTAAGCTTCAATTACTAACTCTACTTGTTACAGAGTGCTACACTATTTTTAGTCGATTTAAATTCGTTATGCATTGAATCTCAAGTTCGGAGATTATGTTATGCATGGTTACGAAAAATTTCACCAATTCTTTGCCCGGCCTAGAGATGACTGTTCTGATAAATTAATTTATGTTTTAAATATTACTGTTACAGTTTTTAAGCGGAGATTTAAGGACTCAAATATTTAGTGGAGATGGATTTCTCTTATAATTTTATGAGAAATTATACATAAGGAACAAATTCTAAACTAAAATCCTATACCTGCTACTAAAAATTATTTGAATGTTGGCGGACAAATTTAAGTTAGGCAGTTGGAGTAAATTCTAGCTAATATAGCAACTCTAAACATTTAGTATCATCCCCTTTGTGATCTATGCATATTGCATTTAATAGGATAAATATTTTCTGTATTTTTATGTAGCTAAAATGTTATTTTAAGTGATTCTTTAATATCTATAAGATAAACTTATTCTTAAGTGATTATTATGTCCGTGTAAGTGATCACTTTGCATATAGTTTAAACATATTATGTTATGATATGGACCTGGACCTTTTCTAATCACATATTTGGATTGAAGAGACTCAGCAAAATGGAGGGTAAGTATTCTATATCCTTTATTTGGTTGGATGAAATCTACTTCAGTTTTTTTTGCCCATTTTTCCATAATTACTACTGTTTGTAGATTCGTTTAGTATTAGATTTACTCGAAGAAAGAGTACTCATTTTAAATCGGGCTGTAGCTTATTACATAATCAACAGACGATGCTCATTTGAGTTAAAAATGGCTTTTAATTTTGCTCTGGATAGGTTAAGAATCAAACGTTATCTTTGCTTTTAGGTTTACATTAACATCATATAAAATTAATAGATTTAATGGTTAAAAACATATGTTTATTTATTGTAGGTTTTACATTTTTGATTACAGAACTTCTTATGCCTTGCTAGTTTAAGACTACTCTGCTCATTTTTTAACATTACCTTTTTCGTAAGTTTTTCTGAGTTTAAGTTTTTCTGATTTTTTTTTTCTTGGGCTTTTAGTGAAATTATATTAATGTTGTAAATCTATCCATAACTCGGAAAAAGCATTAACATTTGTTGCAATAGACATAAACTTTTCTTTTCAACTTGGTCACAAGCTCAATAATTGTGGGTCTTTTTAATTTTTCATTTTCATCTTTCAACCATATGAGATAGTGGGTGTGGTTCTAATATGATATCAGAACTTAGAAGAAAGAGAGTTGGTCAGTTAAACTATCTCAACGACATTTCAGATTAGCCAACAGCATCTGTGCCAGCAGATTCACGAGCCATTAGTCGATAACTAACTAAGTGGAGGATACCTATTGAGAACAATAGTCATTTTATAAGGTTCTTCCTTTGAACTCTATAGAAGCATTATAATCGGTCCAAATACAACCGACACTACAAGTAGCTCTCTTTCACAGAGGATGTTCATCAAAAGAAAAACCATTAATCTCAAACACTTCATTTGTCTATGTTGTTGTGTCAGGGATACTCTTTTATCAAAATATCCCATGACTTGCACCTAGCCCCAACTTCCTTTAAGCTCCATTACAATTGTCCCAAACACATCAGGCATCACAAACAACTCTTTCTAAAGGTAAAGATGGTCCTCAAAGGGAAAACTATGTATCAAAAACACTTTCATCCCTCTATGCTCCTGTAATGGGTTAAAATCACCCATGACTTGCACGTGGCTCAAACTGTGTCTTTGTGCCTCCGAGGCAGTTGAACCTTCAAGGGTGTCCTGATATGCCACCACCTTTACTTCTTAACCATGACCTCATTGGCAAAGGCTTGGTATGAAGGAAATACTACCTGTAAATCTGTTGAATTTCCAAATCACCAACTTGCATGTTTTCGTTTTTTTCCCTCAAATGTAGTTTTTTGTGGAGACAAAGGACTCTCTTTTACTTATTTATGTACTTATGATATTGCAAGATTGCATGTCCTTAAGGAAATACTACCTGTAAATCTGTTGAATTTCCAAATCATCAACTTCCATTTTTTCCTTTTTGCCCTCAAATGTAGTTTTTTGTGGAGACAGAGGACTCTCTTTTACTTATGTATGTACTTATGATAATGCAAGACCGCATGTCCTTGAAGAAACTTTGTAGTTCTCGGAAAACTGGTTTCTGGTGAGGTAGATTAATGATAGTCTTTAGGCTAGCATTAATTCATGGCATTAAATGCTTGTGTTCTTAACCCATATTTATAACATATTTATAACAATATTTATAACATAGACATTCCGCCTACCCTTTATTACATGTTCAACCATGCACACTGGATTCCATGCATAATTTGTGTCTAATAGCCAAGGTTGAGTCCCATCAGAACCCTCATACATATTCTTTTACCGCCATATTCTGGTTAGACCCCTTACCATGGCCCGAATCATATCACCAAGGCCACTCTCAATCTGGCCTTCCCTCTATTGTTGTCAGCCCTGCAGTTTCCTTTCACATTCTCATTCTCAGCCTTGAAGTTTCCTTTCACGTTCTCGTTCTCATCCTTAAAGTTTCCTTTCACGTTCTCGTTGCATATCTATTGGTTGATGTTTTGTCATGGATAGGTGCGGCCCCACTATCCAAATCTATGAAAGCAAGTTGCGCTTGCCATATATGAACTCGTACTATTGGAGAAGCCCATCAAGATATTCTACTTATTGGAGTGCTACTAGGAATTTCAAGTTGGAGTGCTACTGGGCATTTCAAAACCATGAGGAATAACAAATACATAGTAAGTAGAATTATTTTCAAACGTAAGTCATTTTAATCATATACCAAGAATGCACAAGTGATTGTTAATTCCTGAATGCATTCATAAATAGAGAAATGAAGTCTCACAATTTATCATTGTTTTTGTTGTTTTCTGTAGATTGTTCAGTAGCCCCATCACCAAATTATTTGTTCCATTTCATTTCATGTTTAGCAGCCCCAACACCAAATTATTTGTCCTATTTCATTTCATTTTCTCAGGAGTTCGATCCTATCATTTAAATTTGATTTCTCTTGAAATCTATTTTCGACTATCAGCTAAATTTGATTTATCTTGAAAGTTATTTTCGACCATAGGTGGAAGCATCTAATTTGTTTTATAACTGATTTTTATAATTGGTTCTATACTTTGTTTTGTTTTTCAAGTATTTGGATAGATTCTTTTTTTTTTTTTAATTTTTCCTCGCACTGCTTCAAACATCTTCAAAATGTATCTTCTTTCATTTTGAATGAAATATACAATTTTTGCTCCAAGCTAAAAAAAAAAATAGTGTAAAGCTATAAGCACCTAATTTTTTAAACTCACCTGTTATTTTATTGTAATGTTTTCCAAACTAATGCAATTGTTCATCTTTAATCCACATTTACTATGTTCATTTTTAATTACTATGTCAGTGAATGCAATTGTTCATCTTTAATCCATTGTTACTATGTTCATTAATTCAATGAAAATATACTAATGATAATTAAAGGGAAATTTCCATATTGTGCTCTTTGAACAGTAAGTTAGTTTACTGGATTGAGAGAGAAAATAAGTGGAGAACTACAAAAAGGTAAAAAAAAAAGAAAGACAATGAGACACACTTACATGTGGAAGCCTGCAAAACATTAAGATACGAAATTCCCTTAAACATGCACATTTAGGTGAATGTTTTGGAAATGGGAAGGAACGCTAAGGCATGGAAGGATGCCCAAATGTTTGTGTTGCAAGGATTCATGCAATGTGGCTCTCTCAATTATAAAAACCATAACATTGAGTGGTTTACATTTGAAGAAAGCAGATAATGATGCTTGGGAGAGAAGTTAGGCACTTATGTTGTAGAGCTCGCATTCTCACAGCTAGTGCACTATTTTGAATGTACGCTTTAGGGCATGAATCTGCTATCCCCACTAGCTAATGAATTGTTTTGCCCTTGATCACATAATTGATATACATGCATGATTTTCCTTGTTGGTTTCGTGCCTACATGATAATCCTTCGTAGCTCCAGCACGAAACCGAAGCTTAATTTGTTACCTCGCCTCTCATCTCCTTTCTTCGATTTATAGATAGACCACAGTCATTGTTGAAATTATCTCCACGGTAACCAAAGACATAGGCATCTTCGAACCTGTGACATTGTTGTTACAACTTCACTGTGGAGAAAACATGTGGTGTTGCATTCAACCCTGGACAAAACATGTGGTGTTGCATTCACATGTCTACCTGCAAATAACATGTGTTGACGTTTCCTTTTCCATAAACGTGTGTCAAGTCTACTGCTATAAACCTTTTATCCTTTCAATGTTTATTCTTTCCATAAAAGTTTCATTAAAATATTTGTCACTTTAATGTCTTAATCTGATCTCCTCATGTTGTAAGTGGCACATTAACTAAATTAAAGAAATGAATTTTGTGTTATGATAAAGTAGAAAAAAATAACATAAATGTAACTTAATGAGAATTTATTTAAAGCTTTATTTTCTTTTCATTTCAATCTTAATAAATACAAAATTAAATTTTCTACGAATATATTTGTTTCTCCTAAAATTACATAGTCACAGACATGTCCATGGACCAACTTACCTCTCTTCACACAAAATTTTTACAACACCATTTATCCCTTGAGTTTTTAAGAGAAGACCATGCTAAAGATGAAGATGAAGATGCCTCTCAATCATGTTTTGCTACTTTGATTTTGCATTTATACATCAAAGACATATTGATTCATGGCATTAAATGCTTGTGTTCTTAACCCATATTTATAAATATGTGTAAAGCTTAAAAAAACAAAAAGATAGTGTAAAGCTATAAGCACCTAATTTTTTAAACTCAAATGATAGTCTTTAGGCTAGCATTGATTCATGGCATTAAATGCTTGTGTTCTTAACCCATATTTATAACAATATTTATAACATAGACATTCCGCCTACCCTTTATTACGTGTTCAACCATGCACACTGGATTCCATGCATAATTTGTAGAGCTCGCATTCTCACAGATAATGATGCTTGGGAGAGAAGTTAGGCATTTATGTTGTAGAGCTCACATTCTCACAACTAGTGCACTATTTTGAATGGATGCTTGGGAAAGAAGTTATAAATATTGTTATAAATATGGGTTAAGAACACAAGCATTTAAT
>JZKD02S2137101.1:310993-344833 GCA_000966675.3 Picea glauca | reverse complement strand
TATTATAAAAAATATGTTTTAACAATTAATTATATTTAAATTATTATTCATATACACACATTTATTCTAATTTATTTTAATGTTATGTTTTTTTTATTTAGTGCACATGAAGTGGTATAAAAGCGAGTGATTCTCAAACAAGTATCACTTTAAAAGAGTACTCTAACTTTATGTTTTCATTAGGGGATTAAAATTAAGTCTTATTAGTCCCTTTCGAAGGCATAGAGGGACTATAGTGATCGATAATTCATTGACTTCATATTAATATGTTCTTTGACTATAAATTTTTGAATCATCTTTATTGTTCAAACTATAGAACTAAAAACATTATTTTTTATATAATAAAAAAAACCTTATATGTCATCATCTCATTGGAGAATAGATTTGAAGCCTTATTTCCATCTTTGTTATTCCTAATGTTTTAAATGTTTAGATACCCAAAGTTTTGAGCATCGATGTTTTTTTATTTTTTTATTTTTTTTATTGAAATGTTTACATATCGAAAGTTTTGAGCATTGATGCTCTTTCTTAATGTTTTTATTATTTCTATTTGTATTGAAATGTTTACATACCAAAAGTTTACAACATTGACACTCTTTTTGAGGTACTTGAATAGGCCTGACAACTTAAATGTTTACATAGCGTGAGGCCCTTAAACAGACCTGACAGCTTAAATGTTTACATAGTGCGAGGCCCTTAAACATGCCTGAAAGCCTTAAATGTTTACTTAAATAGGCCTGCCACAATACATTTTTCCATACAATGTTGCAGTGAATTTGGAAAATATTGTTGTCCACTGCCTCTCGCATAGCCATCATATGTTTCATAGTTCTTCTATGCTTGAAATGCAAATTACTCATCATTGAAGATACACATATTGTTTACTGATTCACTAGTTGCTTATTAATCGTTGGTTTGTTGGTTCATCGGTTGTTGCTTGTTGTTGTTTGGTTAAACTTTGCAAGGTTGAGGTCCTGCATCTGCAATTGGACTTATTGGTGCTTGTTGATTTCTTTTGTTTTCTTCAACTTTGCAAGGTTGGGGTCCTGCACTCGCAGTTGGAGTTGTTTTTTCATTTTGCAGGGTTCAAGTCTTGCATCCACAATTGGACCTGCAATTCTGTCGTTCATCGTTGTCGAGTAAGTTTCGATACCATAGTTTCATTCGTATTCGTTCTTTGATGTTTACTATTTGCAATTTGGAAGTAAGAATGTTTAATTATTTCCACTCACATGGTCATCATATGTTTCATATTTCTTCTATGCTTGGAATGCAATTTAGTCATCATTGAAGATACATATATTGTTTATTGGTTCATCAGTTGTTGCTTCTTCGTTGGTTCGTCGGTTGCTGCTTGTTGTTGTTTGGTTCAAATTTTCAAGGTTGAGGTCCAACACCTGCAGTTGGACCTGTTGGTGCTTGCTCACTAGTTTGTTGCTTGTCGCTTGCTTTTGTTTGCTTCGACTTTGCAAGGTTGGGGTTTTGCACCGACAGTTGGAGTTGTTTTTTGCACTTTGCAGGGTTCAAGTCCTGCAACCGCAATTGGACCTGTGGATCTGTCATTCATCATTAACAAGTAAGTTTGAATACCATAATTTCATTTGTATTCATTGTTTACTATTCGTTGTTTTCATTTTGCAAGTAAGAATGTTTAAGTATTTATTTGTTGCTCTTATCCTGCAAACTTTCCATAGATGTTGGCATATCTTTTTCTCCTTCTCTTAAATTTTCCTTCTATTTTTTCCCGAGACTCTACACCATGTGCATGCCAATGTTGTATGCACAACTCCGACTGTCATTTTTTCTAGCATTGCAAATCCCGGTCCTTTGTCATATGTCATATGTGACGAAGTGGAAATCTAGTGCCTGAATTGAATAAGGAATTCTTCAACCTTTGCATCTTTCCCTCGATGATATTCCCAGCTTGCCCAGGAATTAGTACCTGCCTATCCCGTACGGGAATCAAATATGTGTCTTTCACATGAAAAATACGATGTCAATCTTGTTGCCTTTGCAGGATGTTCTTGTAGAAGAAACTTGCAAGTAGGTGTAGAAGGGATAGGTATGGTGCAACGATGGCTAGGCTGCAACAAAATTTCAAAAAAACGGCATATCTTTCCCTCCTGCTCTTAAATTTTTCTTCAATTTTTTCTCCAAACTCTGAACCATACCTACATGCCTTTGCAAAATTTTCTTGTAGAAGAAAAAGATGTTGAGATGGTTCTAGCAAGAGTAGTATTTTGTGGATTGCAAATTCCAATATTCAATATCTATGTCGCTCTGCGTGCAACATTTCTAACATAATGAATGTTTTTTCAAATGCATTACACCATTTACATCTGAGCAAAACCATTATCATTCTAGGATACTTCAGTGTTGACATGTTGCAAAATAGTGTCATAACAAAACAATTGGAAAACTACATGTGCAATTACAATGTCCGCTTTCTTTTGGTTAAGATAAAACATGTACAAAACACACTTATTGACCATATATGGTGAAATGTGCCCATATCACAATGCAACCTCTGTATCTTATACACAGACTGGTCTGACCACGATAAAATTTGTCTTCTACTTGAATTATGAAATATACATCAAAGATATTACAAAATTATATTTCCATGTCTCAAAGCATATCTGGATACTTTGTTGCACAAAACGAAATCATTCAGCTATGACCATCCAACTTCTTAATATTTTMTGGCTTGTAATATATTTTGGCCAGGAAAAATTCTATATAACCACAACCATGGATCAAGAAAAACAAAGGTTCATGCTTCTAACTCTCTTTTATTCTATTCCTTTGATTCACATTTACTGTATGTACATATTACTTGTTTTCCCTTACATACCATCTTACATTCATGTTCATTGTATTTTATGCATTCTCACATTGAAACAAACATAATAATTGGAGAAGATGAAGGACTCTTTACCACAAATATAGAAGAGGAGATACAAAGGTGCATGCTTCTACTCTTATTTCATATTCCATTGTTTTGTATTTCATTTATTGTCTGTATATTTGCTCTACTGCTTTGTAGTTAATTTATTGTATGTAGATACTAGGTATCTTCCTACATAATAACTTATCTTCATGTCAATTGTATTCTATGTACTTCTACATTGAAATAAATAGACTTGTATTTTTTTTTTATATGTCTTTATACATACCAACTTACCTTCATGTCCATTGTATTTTCTGCATTGTTACATTGAAAGAAATAGTTTAATTGGACAAGACAACGAAATTTGATATGCCACAATAGAGGAAGCTAAAGTACAATCTTCAAAAAGGTATACCAATTGTGATAGTAAATCAAACACACAAAACGAGTAGGTGGATAAAATATTGGACTAGAAAATGATGATTTGACAATAATGGGCCTTTGTTGAGACTTCCCGCTTCCGAACATTTCCCTCCCCATTTCTATTTTCCCACTCTCTATTACCCCTTTTTTTTTCTCTTCTATACTTAACCGAATTCCCCTTTCTTTTTCCCCTCTACTTTCTCTTTATGGTTTCTTTGTTTAGTCATTTTTCCGAAAATGTCTAGGTGCATGGTTTGGCAGACTCACGAGTTCACATTTATACTCATGCTTCTATATCACAAGTCCGACTGACAACTTCTTCATTCCATACTTAGCCACTTTTTCGATCATGGGTTCCCGAGCTGGCAGGCTCAAAATTGCGCCTCTAGCTTCAAGGGTTTCGCGATACACAGATTGACCACCAGACTCCCCCATCATGCCCTGTTCCGTGTTACACATTTTTGCAGTCAAAATTTCCTAGGCATACAATTTGACCGTCGGTTCCTCATGTTTCCTGAGTATCCCTTGACACCCTATTTCATATTTCATCTCCTTCAAGCCTATATGTGACATTCAGAACAATTATGGACAATATACAATGCATATGCTTATTTAGTCCTTTTGATGTTCATGTACACATGCTTGCATCAGAAAAATTTGGACGAGTGACATGGGCATGAGCGTTCAATCATCACAAACATGAACAGAATGACAAGGCCAAAGGTAAAGATTCATACATTGTGCTCTTGATATGTTTTCCAAAAACATATCCTGAGCTATTTATTCATGTATGCCATGATAAATATGTTGATGTCATATGTAACACATACTTTGCAGTTCACAAGAAGTATCAACGAGCGAAAGTGAAATTCCCAACATAGTGCAAGTTCCGCATACCAAGAGGTCTGGTTACAAAACTCTAACCTACATACTTCATCCAAGTTGTGTGTCTACTTGTACATTTATGCCAAATATATATATATATATATATATATATATATATATATATATATATGTGTCTACTGGTATATTTATGCCAAATATATATCTATATATATATATATATATATATATATATATATAGAGAGAGAGAGAGAGAGAGAGAGAGATAGAGAGAGAGAGAGAATTCATATTATCGTTCACATTACCTTTTTTGGTCAAAAACATTTCATCATGGCTAAACTTATAACACCCAAGTTACTATCGATAGAAGGCTTGAACAACCGCTGAACTAGAAAAGTGTTCATCATGGACATAATGGTCGTGTATATCACCTACTTGGACAAGGAAAACAAAATTGGATGCATTGTGCATGCTGACATGAAAGACAATGAGGCCATGATGACAGTCACACTCACTATCCCTACACAACTTGTCCAGAAACATGCAGAAAAGATCTTGCCAAGTAATGGGATATCCATTACAAATTTTAATATATTACTGAAAATAGTATATGACCATGGTGATTGTGATCAGATTATATCACTCAACGAAACAAGTATTGTGAAAAAAAATCTCGGGATTTGTTCAGAATATCGTTTCATACCAGACACAACAATCAACCAACTTGCACAGAGCAACAACACTTACCCAATTGAAACCATTGGTTCAGTTTTCACACTCACGAGAAAACTTGGCTCACAACACATTCTCCATATAAAAGATGGAGAGTTAGACAACAACAAGGCAATGGTATCCTTCTCCATATCTAGTTTTTTCCTTTACTTTCACATGTTGATATATCTTAGTTATGTTACACAACTATTACATTGTTCCATGTTGTAGCTTCAATTGTTCGAAACCTATTCAAATTTGTTTTCCTCAATGGAACAACAATTGCATAGAGGGTGATTTTCACTTATGCTCTTCAAAAATATAACAAATAAAAGAGATGTTAAAGAACGGATCTTTCGCACAACCCAAGCAACATTTGTGATAGAATTGCGAACATACATAGTATAGGATCTCAATAAACTAACTAGTTCGACAATTGTTGTGTGTATACATCTACAATTCCATCCACACTTTGCTCATAAAAAATGCCTTGACCAATTTTCTACATCTTTTTTTTGTACAATTGTATATTATATTGTTCAATATATTAACTAATATGCTCACATGCGCAGGTTGAGGGTGTTTTGGTTACAGCGAATGCGTACTCGACCCCCTTCGAGCCTATATGTGCCAAATGAAACTCTCCTTCTTTTGCCTCTACTTTCATATATGATGGTACAATTGATTGTCTACGATGCAATACAAAATCCCCTTATATATAGACATTGCCTCAACGCTGCCACCTGAATCATCAACAACACAATCGTAGATTGTACAATTAGACAACCTCTGTTACAAGATATGCTACTTGGGTTAGCATAATTTCCATATGAAGTATACCTACAGAAAAAGGAAAACATTGTCTACATGCTATGCGACTTTCGGATCCATAGAAAATTTACATTAAATGAGGACAATGCCATACTGCATATCGGTTGAACCAAAAAAAATAAATCATATCAAGCGTTGGCAGGAAACGAAACAATCTCATGTGTATATGTCCATGCTACCCAATGAGGATATGAATAGAGTTTTGTAGCGCCATGGAAAATTGAATTGGAAGCGCATAAGATTGTTCAGTCCGGGAATGAGAAGCATGAGGACAAACCTCATACAAAGTATCCAACTATGAATAAATCAAACTTCATTAAGTTAAATGATGACACTCTTTTCTAGAACTGGTAATGTTAGAACATTGTCAGGTCAACGTGATCTTGGTTCATAGTACTGTCAGAAGAAAATGTTCATAGTTTTCTTGCTTCATGGTAATATAGTAATCAGAAAATTTATTGGTGCCCATTTGGGGATTTGGTTATTGATGGGATACAATGCCCAATCTTCGTTGGTTTTGTCTTGTCTTATGTTTGGAAGAATTTTGTTCATGTGCTTTCGTGTTGTAGTTCAAGGTTTTCATGGGCCTGGTTTATGAATTATGGTTGGATGATACATTCATGATCTTAGCAATTTTTCTATGATCTTAAAGAATATACAAGACTTTCTTTTCCTTTTAATGTAAGATCTGTGAAGAAAATGTAATATGTAGCTCATTTTAGCACTTTTACTTGATCGATGAAATTACCAAAATTCATCTTTAGAAATATTTTGAAATAAAAGGATATATGCTATGTGAAGTGCAATGGAACTATGATATCAACCAATTAAAATTAAAATTAAAATTCGTCATTGTTATACTTACAGTGAAGTTGATAGTACAATAATTTTACTTGAACATCCCAAAATTGATTTTCTTGTAGCTTTTCGATGCTTCTCTTATGCAAACACATCCTGGAAAGTATAAGCATGACTCACTTTTTCTATTCATTGATTGAAAAGACCTTTCACCTATTTAATGCACTTCATATTTACTGTTCAGACCATAAATGGGGCTTTGTTAACACCAATTCCCGCTTCCAAAAATTTCCCTCCTCTTTCTTTTTTCCCTTTGCTTTCTCTTTCTGGTTACTTAGTCATTTTTCGAAAAATGTCTAGGTGCGTGGGTTGGCAGATTCACGTGTTCAGATTTCCATTGATGCTTTTATATTGTGAGTCCGATCGACTGCTTCCCTGTTCCATATTGAGCAACTTTTTGGATCACGGGTTCCCGGGTAGGCGGGTTCAACATTGTGTTTCCAGTGTTCCTCCGCCTACAACTAACACCCAGACTTCCCTGATCTACAGATTGACGACCAAATTCCCCTTTCTTATTCTCATTTACTTTCCCTTTATGGTTACTTAGTCTTTTTTCTGAATATGTCTCATGCTTTTATATCACGAGTCCGACCAACCGCTTCCCCATTCCATACTTGGCCACTATTTCCATTGCTGGTCCCTGACCAGGCTTGCTCAACATTGTGCTTCCATTGTTCCACGACTTACAAACAACACCCGAAGTTCTGCGATAAACAAATTGACCACCGAAGTCCGTCATCATGCCCTGTTCCGTGTTACACATTTTGCAGTCAAAAGTCGGAGAGTTACAATTTGACTATCGAGAGCTCACGTCTCCTGAGTATAACTTGTGACCCTGTTTTGAAGCCCGACCGACCTCTTTCCATACTTGGCCATTTATTGGAATCTCTTTCGCGGGTTGGTAGGTTCACGAAATGTCCAATACTTAATATCTCTTCGCCATCCCCACCACCTTCGCACTTCTTTCTAGATATGCA
Organism: Picea glauca; assembly: GCA_000966675.3. Classification (NCBI taxonomy): domain Eukaryota; kingdom Viridiplantae; phylum Streptophyta; class Pinopsida; order Pinales; family Pinaceae; genus Picea; species Picea glauca. Next base: position 337,300 of record JZKD02S2137101.1, on the reverse strand, counting down.
ATTATTAATATTTAATGCTAATAGCTCATCCTAAAGGAACCGTTAAGATTGTCATTAATGTCTGAAAGGCTGGAGGAGATTTGTCATTAATACGAATTAAACCAAGATTTGTGGAGGGTTGTATTATCTCTTCTGAGTGTTCATTTCAAGCATTATGGAATCTCTTTCATGCGTCATCTAGTTGGTGGCTTCCCAAAATCTCCAATCCTTAATCCCTCTTCATCGTCACTACCACCTTCGCACTTTTTTCTAAGTATGCAATTAGTAAGCTTTAATGGTAACATCTCATTATGGGAGAACCATAGAAATTTTCATTGATCAACAAAAGGCTGGAGGAGATCTCCCATTGATACGCATTAAACCAATATTTGCGGAGGTTTATATTATCCCTTTTGAATTTTCATTTCAAACATCATCTAGAACAAAAATACATTCTCATTAACTTATGGCAACAGTTTGAAAACAATTTTGTCCAGATACAGTAAACACCTTTGGGCATGATGACCGAAACTTCCATTGGTCTAGGGCATATTCTTACTACTCATCTCCTTCCACCCATAAGCAAAGAAGGATATGGCCCCTTAGTGAGCCAACATATATATTTCAAGACAAATAATTCTAAGTCAAATCCCAATGCTCAGACAACCCGCCCCACTGCGTTGATGGCTGACGCATAGGTTGATGCGATCTATTTCAAGCTGGAAGAAGATGATCTAATGGACGATGATATGACGATGGATGATGGAAATGTAGACGTTGTTCCCACTCATGTGCCCAAATTTAAATCCACCATAATGGGGGGCACTTCTCGGCTCGACGATGGCGGCCCTGACAAGACCAAAGGAAGGGGTTTCAGAAAAGAAACCAACACTAAACGCAATATCCGCGTTGCAGCTTGAGAGTTTGAGTCTCTCGGCTCGGATGGCGGTCCTCTCCCTTAGATATGTATCCTTTCCTTTAATTTTTGGGGTTTTGGATTGGGTTTGGATTTTTCTTTGGTGCAGCCTGTGTCCCTGAAGTCTTTGACTAGAAGGAAATGGTCTCTTGGTGTGCCTAGAGATATATTTCAAGAAAACAAATTATTCAATTGCGAGACCACTCTCCTGTTCTCTTGATATACAATTAACATCTTAGGGGATGAGGACTGGACCTCCCAGTGGTGCAAGGCATATTCCTACTACTCATTCCCTTCCTCCCAAAACAGAGTAATTTGGACCTCTGGAATTGCTCGTGCAACCTATGTCCCCAAAGTTTTTTCTTGTAAGGAGGGGGTCTCTTGGTCCCCTTCCACCCAGAATGAAGTAATTTGGACTTCTCGAATTGCTCGTGCAGGATGTGTCCCTGAAGTCTTTAATCATAAGGAGGTGGTGTCTTGGTATGTCCCCACTTTCAGTTTCAGGCTCTTCCGCTTGCCCTACAACGTTTTTTCTCTTCTTCCTCACTGGAATCTTGTGAGAACTATCAATTTTATTGCGAGGAGGGTTCTTATCTCTTCTCGCGTTTGAATAATTCTGGGTTTCTTTCTTACTAGGGTGAGCCATTGGAGCAGTGTTGCGAGATGTCGTACTCTTGGCAGTGGTGGTCGGGGATTGGAAACTCTTCTCATTGGGCCCTTTTTCCTGTTATTTGTACAATTCAGTGGTGCTTTGAAATGCCTCTAGGTATCCAACGTCAGGAGAAGGAGTGTTGTTGACATGTTTCAAGCCAAATAATTATTCCACTGTGGAACCACTCTCCTGTTTCTTTGTCACCTCAGGTCGTCTGCAAGATATTGAGATTGCGACAACCAACATTGACCTTCTAAGGAGAATACTGCATGGAGTTCCTAAAAAAACATGATAATCAATTTTGTATGCATGTTCAAGAGCTTGTCAATGGCTCCTACATGTTGTCGCACTAGATGAACAACACATAATTATATGCATGTTTTTTTTTTGTAACTCATGTACCTGTATTTATGACAAATATTTTCAATGCTTCTATGCAAAGAACTTAGTCCAATGTCTATGGATAAATATATATTTCCCACTATTTGTTTTTATAGATTTACTATTAAAAACATTGCCTTGGAATCTTGGTTGGTGCTTCTTTGCTAGATTTAACACGTCTTCTTGTTTGCATGGTTCGATAGTCTCATAATTCTTAAATATTATATTGACTCAAGTAATTTGATATAATATGGAGCATTGAACAATTATATGATAATGCATTTTGTCAATCACATGATTCTTCTATGGAAACATAAATGAATTTCAGACAATTTCAAACCAACATTCAATTCTATTTGTAATGCAAATAGAACATGGAAACACTAATTCACGATGCGGGAGTTGGGGCCCCACCCAGGAAGTTTCGTTTTCATCTCAACCTTGCTGAGAAACGATCTCTTATTTCCCTTTCGCTTCCTTGATTACTTACTCCAAAAGGAAACATTTTATTAGTCGTCCATCCCCTGGCCTCTATTTGAGCACTTTTACTTTATTAATGAAATTACCAAATTTATTCTTCGCAAATATTTTGAAAAAAAAATAATATATGGTAGATGAAGTCAAATGGGGCTATGAAATCAACCACAATATTAAAATTCAAGTTAGTAATTGTGATACTTATGGTCAAGTTGATAGTACAATAAGTGTTTTTCTAGATATGAAATTATTAAGCTTTAATTCTAACAACTCATCATGTAGGAAGTTTAATACTTAAAATAACATTTCAAGGCATTAAACAATGTATCAAGAACACAATTACTCCCACAAGTTGCAATAAAAACAAATCTTCAACAAAGCATTTGCTCACACCCTTTTTAATGGTACAAGCACAATAGAAAACGAGTAAGTGGATAAAATATTGGACTAGAAAATGATGATTTTCCATCAATGGGGCTTGTTTGAGACCAATTCTTTCTTACGAAAATTTCCCTCCGCTTTTCTATTTTCCCACTCTCTTTTATCCCCTTATTTTCCCTCTTCTATACTTAACCAAATTCCCCTTTCTTTTTCCCCTCTACTTTCTCTTTCTGGTTACTTAGTCATTTTTTCGAAAATGTCTAATTGCGTGGATTGGCGGACTCACGGATTCACATTTGCACTCATGCTTTTATATCACGATTCCGACCGACCGCTTCCCCATTCCATACCTAGCCACTTTTTCGATTGCGGATTCCTGGGCAGGCGGGCTCTAGATTGCACTTCCATTGTTCTGTGACCTACAGACAACACCTGGACTTCCGCGATATACAAATTGACTTCCAGACTCCCACTTCATCCACTCTTCCATGTTACACATTTTTCACTCAAAAGTTTCGAGACATACAATTTGACTGTCGGGGCCTCATGTCTCCCGGGGAACCCTTGTCACCCTATTTTGAAGTCTGTCCATCCACTTTCCATACTTGGCCTTTTCTTGGAATTTCTTTCGTGGATTGTCGGGTTGGAGGGTTCACGAAATCTCCAATTCCTAATCATTGTTTCATGTGCCCTCCACCTTCGCACTTCTTTCCAAGTATGCAATAACTGAGTTTTAATGCTAACAACTCACCATGTAACAACCGTAAATATTTTCATTAATGAGTAGAATCCTCGAGGAGACAGTCACACTAACTATCCCTACACAACTTGTCCAGAAACATGCATAAAAGATATTTCCAGGTAATGGGATATCTATTACAAATTTCAATATATTAACAAAAACTAGTCTCACCGACCATTTACCTATCCCATACTTAGCCACTTTTTCGATTGCAGGTTCCCAGGAAAGTGGGCTCAATATTGTGCTTCCATTTTTTTGTGCCCTACAAACAACACCCGAAATTCCATGATATACAAATTGACCGCTGGACTGCCCCATCATGCCCTCTTCTGTTTTACGCATTTTGCACTCAAAAGTTTCGAGACATACAATTTAACCATCGGGCCCTCACCTCTCTCGAGTATCCCTTGTAACCCTATTTTGAAGCCCGTCTGACCTCTTTTCATACTTAGCCGTTCCTTAATTTCTCTTCCCCATCCCTGCCACCTTCACACTTGTTTCTAAATATGGAATTAGTAAGATTTAATGCTAACATCTCTTCATGCAAGAACTGTAAAGATTGTCATTGATGAGAGAAAGGCTCGAGGAATATCCCATTAATACACATTAAACCAAAATTTGTGGAGGGTTATATTATCCCTTCCTAGTGTTCATTTCAAACATCATCGAATGTCTTTCGTAGGTCGTCGGGTTGGCAGGTTCACGAAACCTCCAATCCTTAATTTCTCTTCATTGTACCCACCAACTTCGCACTTCTAAGCATACAATTACTAAGATTTAATGCTAACTAATCGTCATGCAGCAACTGCAAAGATTTTCATTAATGACCTAAAGGCTCGAGGAGATCTCCAATTCACATGCATTGGATAAACATTTGTGGAGGGTAATATTATCCCCTGCAAATTTTCATTTCAAGCATCATCTGGAGCAAATGTACATTCTCGTAAACTTATGGAACCAAATTGACAACAGTTCTGTGGAGACATAGTGAACATCTTCGGGTGTGAGGACCAGAAATTCCAGTGGTCCAGGGCATACTCTTACTACTCATCCCCTTCCGCCCAGAATAAATTAATTTGGACCTCTGGAATTGCTCATGCAATTTGTGTCCCTGAAGTTTTTGACTTTAAGGAGGTGGTCTCTTGGTGTGCCGAGACATATATTTCAGGACAAAGAATTATTCCACTATGGGATCACTCTCGTGTTTCTTTGTCACCTTAGGTCTTCCACAAGATGTTAAGATTGTTAGAGCCAACATTGACCTTCAGAGGAGAATATTGCAAGAAGTTCCTAAAAAATCATGATAATGGGTTGGACCTCTTACCTGAGTTCCTGGAAGATCCGACGACAGTTCCTGAAGATATCACAAGCTTGCAGGTTAGTTCATTTAGAAATCCATTTCGGGAAATTGCCTGGTTGTTTACAAGAATAATGGGACAGGAATCCACAACAAGTATTTCCTACATGATTCTTTATATTTTGTATTTCACGGTAAAGTAAAAAGCGATTTTTGATTGGGGGAAGTCAATTTCCATGGAAATTTGTTCCCAATTGTCACAATTCAAAGAGGAGAAGAAATTTTATATGTCATCCTACTTATTTTTTGCGATAGCACATTGTTGTATGTTTCCAAAACTGTCTGTGTCCAAGAAGGTAAACTGTGAATTCGACCCAATAACCTTATGGTACCAGGCTTTGTGGAGGCATATGGCCTCCTATTGTTTTTATGAGGTTTTGAATGACTTTGTATTATTTTTCAAATATTTACTATTAGGAAAGGATGATCCCTTCATGTCTGACCACGAAACTAAGTTTTTGAATAGGAAGGGGACACTTGAACAAATGGAGAATTATAGTGTGATAATTATTTTTGGCCCCAAAGAAAATCCTGCTTTCCTTCCATGTCACATTACAGACATAATGTTTGTTACATAAATAGTAAGACAATACAACTATTGGTTTCATTTATTCCATGAGAAGAGAAAAAATGAGTTCATTCCTCTACCTTAGAAAGTCAGGGACTTCGTGTTCAGGAATGTCAAGAAAATTGACGAATTTGCAGGCCATTTCAACAACTTGAACCTAATATATGTTGAAAGGCTAAGAGGGTTTGACCCTAATGGGATTTTCTTAGAAAATTTACTAGCAGTTGGCTTCAAAAATTATTTTATCCAGACACACCTGAAGGAAGACAGAGACATTGACGACAACACTCCTACTTATGACACTGGTGACCTAGAGACATTATAAAGCACCATTGAATTGTACAAACAATAGGGAAAAGGCCCCAATGAGAAGAGTGTTCAATCGCCGACTACAATTCCCAAGAGTACGACATCCCGGAGCATCATTCCAATGACCCACTCCAGTAATAAAGAAACCCATAATTCTTCAAATGGAGGAGGAGATAAGAACCCTCCTCGGGGTAAAATTGATAGTTCTCACAAGCTTCCCATGAGGAAGAAGAGAAAAAATGTTGTAGGGAAAGAAGAAGAGCTAGAAATTGAAAGTGAATACATGGAACTTGAGACTGATTTGGATAGTGTATTGCTCAAAGTTGATCAGTCTAGGGATGCCATCCACCATAGTCCCCCAATGGAAATAGTTGAGACCGAAATTTTTGACGAAGATGAATCCTTTGTATTCCAGAGTGTTGTTTTTGACAACGAGTCTAAAAATTTAGTTATTGAAAAGAGAGATGTAAGAAATAAGAAATGAAAATCTCGTTCAAAGATTAACCTTAGGAACATGCAGTCGTCCAAAATCTCCTGACTTCACTGAGCAACCAAAGATGCTCTTGATGAGTCCATTAGAGGCATTGAGGCCGAGAATGCCAAACTGAAGGACCGACTCAAGGAATTGTAGGAATATTTGATTCATCTCCCATTGCTTTCTAGTCCTTTAGCAATAACTGTGCCTGCCACCCCTACAACCAAGTTAAAAGGATCCTTCGGCTTCCTCACATTCTTTAGAAGCTATGTGGAGAAGAATATCAAAAAATGAATGGAGTTGATTACCCAAGGCTGGAAAACATTACAAAGTATGGATTCCCTTGGATTGAGGGAACATGCTTTGCACGAACATTTGAAGAAGGATTTAAAAAATGAAGAACGTTTCTATATAGATACGGTCATCCCTTTTGGCATCCATGTCAGCAACATGACAAATATGAGAAGAAGAGAAGAATATCTACCCTCCCCAAACTGGATCACTCAATTAAATGCATGCTGGAAAGAGAAAGTGAAGAACCTGCATCTCATTGTCCAATCATGTGAACAAGCCATATCAAAGAAAGAAGAATCATTTAGAAAGCTGACCGAAATAGACTTAGCCAGAAGTACCAACGAGGTCCAAGACCCCAACTTAATCGTCAAATCCTTTCCCTTAACCAAGAAAGCCTTCGATGAACAAGTTGATATTTTTAAGGGGTTGTCTTTAGAAAAGTTTTACAACATCCTTGAATATGGTGAAGATGACGTGGACAACTATCTAGTGGACTATTTAGTACAAAATGAAGAAATTGATCAAGTTCTGTGTAATCTTTCTATCGATCTAAGGGAATTAGAAAATGATATTTTCAACATAAAAATTCGGGATGAGATCAATGTGGCCCCCATGAGAAGCTACATTGAAGAATGCCTCCAAAGGGCAATCGACAAGCTCACCGACGAAGGGCAACAGGTAGTTGGCACGATCCAGTAGTCTTCTACAACAACAATAAAAAGGCATCAACAAACAAATAGCAAAGGGGGAGATATATACCATCAGTGTAAGTCTATACTGATTACATCCTACTTTGTTTATCAATCTAGCTATTCCACCTCTTTAAATATAAATGTCTAACCAAAGACTGATAACTTCCAATTTCTTTTTTTCATGTCTTGCTCTCTACCGTCGCCCACTTCTTCTTTCTGCAGTCCAATTTCTTGTACTTATTTCTTTTATGGTCCGCAGTAGCCCCAATCCTAGTCTATATGAAAAATGCATTTAAATTTCCTAAAATATGTAACAGACAATATTATTTTTTGATATATTTCAAAGAAAACTACTTTTTTCGAAATGCAAAATTAGTTCTCTTTATGCATGTCGGTTATCTTCTTTTATTTTTATGTGCTCATAATTTTTTATATTCAACTATGCTAAATTTCAAGAGATTGTGTTTATTTAATGTGAATGTTTAATGTGTGTGATTCCTGATCCTATTTTCTAGGAACCTTTATTTCAAAAAAAAAAAAAAAAAACATTTCTTATCGTTTTGTATTTCTTTAAGTCATTGTGATGGATATTCTCTAAGTCCCACATTTGAACTATACACGCCACATGAAAAACTTATATAGGAGTACCACATCTATAAGAACACAATACGATTAAAAACAAAATATTTTTGTTTCTTTGCCACCGCATATAACTTTATTTATCCTAACACATATAGAGACACATAAGCCAAATGATCTATTTAAAGAAGTGACTATGAAAATTGTACTTAACTCTAACCAGTTGGAAGTATACATAAATCATTATGAATGAATTTCATAAATACATTGAAGAGATAAAACATGCAAGGTAGGAATGGAAATTTTGAACATGGAAAGTTAGACTTTGTCTGGTGTACTACTGGTAAAAATAAAAGCAATATGGTTTATGCAAAACACAGTGTAATTATAATGAAAATAATTTCAAAAACTAAATGGTTTCAATGCCACAATTTCTCTAGGATCCACGTGTCATTTTCTGCATGGATACCACTTGTACTTCATGTTGCTTGCCACGTGTCTGCTTCAATTTCCATTTTCCTCCGCTACTTATTCCCCCATCCCTGTGCATTTATTCCCACTCCAACTTGGTAGGGACTATGCTTCCTTGCAACACTTATTTTAATTAGGGGATTAAAATTAAGTCTTGCTTAAGTTTTTGGAAAGAATAATTTTAGAGTCATTTCGCTTAAAATTTAGTTGGAAATATAGGAGATACAATTTATGCAATTGATTACTCAAATTTAGTTTTATAGAATCACCAAAAGTAGTTTGTCATAGTCAATTGTATATATCTTTAAATTTATAGAAAACAAAATTGATAGAAAAAATTGATTAGTGAAAATTATTCCATATAAAATAAGATACATGGATGATATTATAATTACAGGTTAAAAATTCACAATATATAATCTAAAAGTCACGGGGTTTTCACTTTATGAACATGTGAGATAACATGTGCATTTGTGGAATATTAAACAATACCCCTACTTTCACTAGGTATTAATAAATACCTCCCAAAATCCTTTTGTTGGACCCCCCACCCAATACATCTTTTCAATAAAAAACCCTATTTTTTCGAGATACACATTTTTATATGACACAATACCTATAACCCCCACATACCTCACCCCCCCCCTCCCCCCAACATCTACAATATATTAAATTTTTTTTTCACAATTTAAAAACCCCCTTTATGAATGAGCGTGATAATATATTGGTCAACAAGGTGAATCCCCCATGCTAAAACTGACAAGAATGGTGCAAAACAATAGGGTTTGATAAATTGTACATGACATTTTATTGGATGATCTAAATTGACCATGCAATTAAATTATTTGGAAGGAAAAAATATCACAATGTCACATGTTCGTATTTAACAATAATGGGCTTACAAATAATTAATATGTTATTAGTATAAAGCCAAATTGTAGATCAATCCACATAGAAGGGTTAAACTAACAAGACAATTTAACTTGGACTAAATGTTTGAATGTAATGAAGGGGTCAATAGTCAAATGGATGTAGTTCAAGTGTTGAGAGTAAAGTTGCTATCCTCCCCTACCTAAGTTCAAATCCCACTTTGTGACATTGCTTTCTCTCTTTGTGAGCCAAATGTTGTCTTTTAACCTAGCCTTGAGCCCCGAGGAGTCTTATTTACCTTGGGTACCATACTCAAAATGAGGAGAAGTATCTAGTGGGTTTCCCTGGGAAATGCATTGCAAGAAAAAAATAATGAAGGGGCTAGTGAGAACAAAATAAATAATTTAATTTAGAAGTAGAATTAGATTTAAGAAAACCTTGGGGATTTGGATGAAAATTACACTTTCTCAAAAACCACTATTCTTAAGCGAAAAAATTATGCATTGAAAACATTATTCAAAGAATTGAGAAAAAAGTGATCCAATATGGAAGATATGGAAAAATTGTCGTAGTCTAAAAAACAACTTTGATCTAATGAAATTTGTTAAGATCCTTACAATTTGTGAGATAGGAAATTACACTAAAGTCTTGAAACAATTAAACAACAATAAGTTTCCATATTTAGAGAGACACAAAAGCTTATTTAGGTAGTGTATCATTGGTTTATGAGTGCTATCAATGCTTGATATACAATTTCTTTTAGCTCTCACCCAATGTTCCTCCACTAAGGGAAAAATCTAGGTTCAATCCTGAATTGCACCAATAGAATTGCAAAAATCATTGAATTTCTAATTTCTATGAGATGCAACTATTATATTTTAGATCAAATCTGGGTAAACTTATAGTTGTTCGAAATATGTCTTATAAGAGAATTGAAATGTACACTTAGCTTCTTGAAAAGCAAGTTTCTAATTTTTTTTAATAGAAAATTTAGCAAGTTTTTATAAGAAATTGTCAATATGAATGACTCCCAAAATGCCTTCAATATTAAAGAACCAAAAATACATGGAAATGGAAAAAGTGTGAAAGTTGAAGATGTTAAAATAATTTTTTATGGGATTAAAATCCAAGAAATGTCTAAGAATGGCCTTTAAATCTAATCAAAACCATGTGAAGCTTGAAGGCATGCAATGAGAAGTCGATATAAGCACATGAGCAATAGACTTAGCTTAATTCTTAGTTTCTCCAAAGTTTGACTAAAATACATAAACAAATAAACCAAATATCCAATAAATCTAATGGGAGGAATGGTAGTTCAAGAAGGGATTCTTGTAGGAGATCCCATGAATTATAAAGATCTCTTCTGGTAAACCTGGATTTTTACTAGGAATTCCTCAATCTCCTATAGTAACCGTAGAAGAAAGAGGCATTATAGAGACGACTTGAAGGAATATTTGCAAAAGAGAAACCTAAACCCACCTTTGATACATAAACCAAATCTAGAAAAGAAGAAAATACATGGAGAAAATACATGGCTCTTGGGCATGAGGAAATACTTTACACTCCATGATATTACTATGGGAACATGAAATCCATAGTTTCAATTTATAATCTAATGGGAAAGGAATGTTTGTGGTGGGGATGGTACAACCAAGTGAAGAAAATAAATTCAATGAAAGGAGAATTGATGGAAGAAATACAAGAGGTATTTTGAGAAGAAATATTTTTTAAGCATAAAAATTTAGTGAAATTTAGGAACTCAAGCAAGGGAAGATGTACATCAATGAATTGGAAAGGAAGCTCATAGATCTAGAAATGTATGTCAAGTTTATCAAAGATGAGAAGCCAAAGAGAAGATACATTTTACATATTCTAAACCCTAAATATAGAGAAAAGGCTGAACTCTTAGAACCCCATACTCTCGAGGAAGTACTTAGGAAGGTAAAATGTGTTGAAGCACAAGAAAAGGACAAGAAATATATTTAGAATACCTACAAGGTCAAGTAAAGGGAAAGGTATGAAAGAGGAAGGAAATGATTTAAGCCACCTATATTACAAAATAATCCAAATTCTTTTTGTCTAAATCAACTAGCTCCAAGTGGAAAGATGATAGTGAAGACCACAAAATTAATAAGAACAAAAATCACTTATATGTTTCTAAGGAGGATAACACATGTTGAGGACTCTCCAAATAAAACAAAATTCTGCACAATATTCAAGGGTCTACAATGATGAATTATATGAGGCACAATGATATCCATAATTTATGTTGTATTAGAATATTACTAAGTTGACTATCAATCTTATATGATTGAAGTTGAAGGTAAGATACTAACTTAATTCATTTCAATTTTAATTGATCTTGGATCTGTCCATAGTTATGTTATTCCTAAAATTGTAGAAAATTGTTATCTCAATCAGAGGACATATAAAATCCTAGTTAGTACAATTATCCACTGGAACCAAAAGGAATTTAAGTGAGATAATGGAGAGTTCCCATTATAGTTGAATGAAATATCTTCATATGTAGATTTGAATATATTACATCTTGGGTCATATCATGTTATAATCATAATGTATTGGTTAAAGTCACATTGTGTAGTTCTTGATCATTGTTACAACAAAACCTTCATTTATAATTAAGATGACGGAAACCCTAGGACAATGAAGGGTTTTCCAAGGTCAATTTCCATAAGACATATTTGAGGGTGGTAGTGGAAAAACCACCTTAGAAATAAGTTTCAACTGTATGCATCTCATGTGTTAGAACCATCAAAGGAAAAAGGTCCAAATATTGTTTATTTTCCCAATGGAAATATTGTTTTCATTAATGTCAAATACAAGGGGATCCTACAGATGTCCAAGATAAATATTACAAGCCTACATATGTCCAAGATAAATATTGCAATATGGATATTGTTGAAAGTATTATTTTTTTTTATTTTTGATGATTAGTTTGGATACCCCATATTTGAAGGAATTTTTACCCTACATACATAGCTCAAATGGGATCACACGTTATATGGTTGGAAATATTATTCTGATACCTTTCCAATGCTATATGGCATTCCATCTAACTCCATAGGAATGAGGAGATATAGATTTTTTTCCGTTTGACAACCTAGCAATAAAATTGAGGTCAACCCTAAAAGTGGGGACATAATTACTATAAATAGAGGATAGATTTTCACATTTGAAGATTAACCAAGCAAGATATCAAGTTTGAGGTGTGCTAAATGTGTTGGGGTGTCTTTCTAGGATCTAAAGGTGTGCAAGAGAAGTCTAGGGTATTTTATTGAGGTCTTTCTTGTTCTCAAGGTGCACTATGAAGGGTTGAAGGTTTGTGATGTTGTCGTGTGCATTTTTTTGAGATTGTGATGTTGTCCTCAGTGGATGTTTTCGTTAGTGATTACATTTTGGGAATGATGCTATGAGAATTTATAGGGTTTGAAGGATTGTCTATGGAATGAAGAAAACATGTGAAGTCAAAAGTACTTTGTGTATGAAGATATTGGATTGGTGTCTACACATATCTTGTTGAGTTGGTGCTCAGTTGAGGACATTGGTGTCTCTAGTAGGTTGGTCCCTACATCTTGTTGAGTTGGTGATTAGTTAAGGAGATTGGTGTCTCTGGTAGGTTGGTGCCTACAATCTTTGTAACAGTAGGTTGGTTCTTATAGAAATTTATAAAGATAAGTTGTTGTGGTTTTTTCCCGCAAGGGTTTCAATGTTAAAATTTGTGCATTGTGATTTGAGTTTATATGTGATTATTGTTTCTCAGCTAATGAATGATTGATGAATGGTTAAATAAAGTAAAAAAAAAGTGTATATTGATTCACCCCCCTCTCAGTATAAACATAAGCTCAACAATTGGTATCAGAGCGGGTTCCTTCAGAAACAGTCTAACTGTTAGAAGGTAGATATTAGGAGCATACATGGCTAGTTAAGATGGTTTCTTCAAAAACAATGGTCAATTGTTTGATGGAACAAACTATGCATTATGGAGTGTAAGGATGCAAACTTATTTAATGGATCTTGGTTTTGATATTTGGAAATCATTCATCAAAGGTTATACAACACCAACAATCCCACGAACAAATGCAACATGTAAGAATCCTAGTGAACATAATGCAAAAACCATGAATTCTATATTGAGTGGTCTATCATAATCGGAATTTGTAAAGGTGATGCATTGTAAATCGACAAAATATATTGTAAATCACCTTCAAAACATGTATGAAGGTGGTGACAAGGTGAAGAATGAAAAGCTCCAAACTTATAGAAGACGGTTCAAGAGATTGAAAATGGAAGACGAAGAAAATGTTGCAGCCTATTTTATTCGAGTGGGTGAAATTGTCAACACCATCATAGGACTTGGTGAGGAGGTTGAAGAATCAATTATTTTGCAAAAAGTGTTCATGTATCTTCACTTAATATTTGATGCCAAGGTTTGTGCCATTGAAGAAATGAAGGATCTGGAAAAACTAAACGATGGATGAGTTGTATGGGATTCTCACTGCATATGAGATAAGGACAAAAAAAGAAAATCCAACATGGAAGGAAGAATATTTCAAAGAATCAAAGAATAAAAAAGGAGACAAATTATGTGATCGTTCCATCCATGAAATAGATATAGAAGAAGCACAATTTGTGAGAAAGCTAAAAAGAGGATATGGAAAACACAAAGGTAAGCTACCCTTCATGTGTTTTAATTGTGGTAGAGTAGGGAATTTTTCTGCTAAATGTGCATATGCAAAATGGGAAGACAATGATGATGAGGACAATAATAGAGGCAAATCGTATAGACACAAAAGAGGAAAATATATTAAGAAGAAGAGTTTTTACTCTAGAGAGGATAGTATCTCGTCTGAAGAAAGTGATGGATATGCTTTTTATATCGACAAAGAAGATTTCATCTTCATGGTCATGGATACAAAGTCTACCGATAAAGAAAGTAAAGACAATAAGAAAGAAAAAAACAGAAGAAGAAGAAGAAGAAGAAATTGGCGAGGAAGTGAATCTTGAAGCATAACTCATTAATGCCTTAGAAGAAATATATTAAATTAGGGGAAAAAATAGAAAGAAGAAAGATAAATTGTAGAAATATGAAGAGGATGATCATCATATTGAATAAATAGAGAATACAATTATAAACTTGAAGGCTCAACTAGAAGAGGAAAAACAGATAGAAGAAGTGGTGAGAATCCAACTGAAAGAAATGGAAGAAAATTGCAAGAAGCTAGAAGTTGAAATAGTTTCCTTAAGAAAGGAACTAGAGAAAACAACTGATCAATAGATCAGAATCTTGAAGTTTGGAAAGAGTATTGAAATATTAGATAATATTTTTAGTTTTCAAAGGTCACCATTCATCAAGATAGGTCTTTAATATGATGAAAAACAAAATTCCCCTTAGGGATATGCAAGCACTGAGGTCACAAAGCCATTAGAAAAGGAAACTGAAGAAAAACCAAAAATCCATGTCATTATTCTCAAAGGCTCCATCAACAATGAAATCAGCAGTAGGAAAGGAAATGATGAGTAGCATAAATCTGATTCTTCCTACAAGAATGAGTTCAGAAGAGTTGTTCCACCAAGAAGACCTTTTGCAAACCAATACCAAAATCACTTTCTTGGCTATTGTTTTTCTTGCAATAACTTTAGTCATAAAGAAATATATTGTAAATCTTATGCAGGAAGTGATCATGTGAGAGATATAAATATAGGTTCCTATAAAATCACAAAGAATGATTCTATGAGCAACAAAACCAAAAGTTCTCATGGGTTTGTTGACAGAAACTACAATTCATTTGCTCCCCTACTTGATTACAATTTTGAATTTTATAAGTGAAATAACTATGGGCACATAACACATGACTGTAGAAGCAACATAATATAGAAGGAAGAATATGTTCTTACCAAACATAGAGAAGAACGCACAAAGGTGTGGAAAATAAAGCAAGAAGAACAAAAGAATGAAGAATGCATACTTGCACTTTATGCTGAAAATGAAGGGAACCAATAGGTACATTGATAGTGAATGTTCAAAACACATGACATGGGACCAGACCAAGATTCTCACCTTTAAGGAAGAAAACAGAGGTAGGGTTACTTTTGGAGATAAAGGCTCTACAAGGATAGTTGGAAAAGGTATTGTTAGTCTTGATAATGGAAATACTAAGAAAGAATTCCTTGTATAATGAAGGGTTAAAGAACAATCTTCTAAGTGTTAGTAAAATGTGTGATCAAGGCTACAACCTCACATTTCATTCTAAAGGGTGCAAGAAAATTAAAGCATCTTAAGGATGATTGGTGGAAAATTCTAATAAAACCTAAAGCGATGTATAATTACTCTATGAAGTCAAAAAAGAAAAGTGTTGTATGGAATAGAAGCTAGGAGTGATATATCTCGCATATTGTTAGTAAAGGGAAGCACAAGCTCAGGGGGATCAACCCTTTTCCATTGATTTCAAAGAGGGATATGTTCCATATAAATGAATAATTGAAAACACAAGGAGATTTGCAGACAAGGGGATTATTAAAAAATTGAATAAGGGTTCTCATCATTGACAGAGGGGACAATTATTGGAAATATTGTTTTCATTATTTTCAAAGACAGGGGGAGCCTACAGATGTCCAAGATAAATAGTACAAGCCTACATATGTCCAAGATAAATGTTGTAAAATGGAGATGATTGAAAGTATTACTTTTGGATTTTGTATGATCAGTTTGGATGCCCCATATTTGAAGGCATTTTTACCCTACATACCTAGCTCAAATGGGAGATCAAGTTATATGGTTGGAAATATTATTCTGATACCTTTCAAATGGTATATGGAATTCCCTCTAAATCACTATGAGTGAGGAGATATGAATTTTTCCGAATGACAACCCAACCATAAAATTGAGGTCAACTGAACCAATCTTTATAGGCCATCCTTGAAAGTGGGGACAAAATTACTACAAATATAGAATATATTTCCACATTTAAAGAGTAACCATGAAAGATATCAATTATGAGGTGTGAATAAGTGATCAAAAGTGCGCTAAAGGTGTTGGGGTGTCTTTCTGGGATCTAAAGGTGTGCAAGAGAAGTCTAAGGTATTTTCTTGAGGTCTTTCTTGTTCTCAAGGTGCGCTATGAAGGACTAAAAGTTTGTGATTCTACCGTGTGCATTATTTTTAGGTTATGATGTTTCCATCAGTGGATGTTGTCGTAAGTGATTACATTATGGGAATGATGCTATGAGGATTTCTAGGATTTGAAGGATTGTCTGTGGAATGAAGCATGTAAGTGAAGTCAGAAGTACTTTTTGTATGAATATCTTGGATCGGTGTCTACACATATCTTGTTGTGTTTGTGCTTAGTTGGGGACATTGGTGTCTCCAATAGGTTGGTGTCTACATCTTGCTGAGTTGGTTCCCAGTTAAGGAGATTGGTGTCACCAATAGGTTGATGCCTAGAATATTTGTAATAGAAGTTTGGTGCCTACAGACATTTATAAAGATAAGTTTTGTGGTTTTCTCCCGCAAGGATTTCCACGTTAAATTCTATGGATTATGATTTGAGTTTATATGTGATTATTGTTTCTCAGCTAATAAATGATTGATGAATGGTTAAATAAAGTAAAAAGTATTGTATATTGATTCATCCCCCCTCCACCCAATATAATCATAAGCTCAACATTTCCATTATTGCATGAATTTAAAGATGCATTCTAGATGAAATATTGGGGCTTCTTCCAAAAAGAGACATTGTTTTCACCTATGTATAAAACTCCTAGATGAAATATACACCTATGTATAAAACTCCCTACCTAATTATAAGAATTGAAAATACAATTGTAGGAATTGTTGGAAAAGGGGTATATTTTTTTAAGTGTCTCACCTTGGGAATACTCATCTTATTTGTGAAGAAGAAGGATGGGACACTCAAGATGTGTACTGATTATAGACATAAATTAACAAAGTTAATTTTAAGAATAAGTACCCTCTACCTAGAATAGATGACTTACTTGATCATATGAGAGTAGAAAAGGTCTTCTTAATGATTGATTTGAGATTAGGTTATCATCGAGTTAATATTAAGGATGGAGACATTCCAAATGATATATGGACACTATGAGTTTGTAGTGGTGCCCAATTAATTAAAAAACACATTAACTACATTTATGGGTAATATAAATAATGTATTTTTCCAATATTTAGATAAATTTGTGTTTGTCTTCCATTATGACATTGCGATTTATTCTGAATTTGGAGAAAGGAACTCAACATTTGCACTTAGTTTTGCAAGTATTGATAGAATATCAACCATATCTCAAACTAAGAAATTGTGTTTTTCTCAAAACAAGATTTAGTATTTCAAACATACCAATTTTAGAAAGGAACACCAATGGATCCTAAAAAGATTAAATCCATAATGGGATGGCTTGCTCCAAATAATTTTTTAGAGGTAAGATTATTTGTGGGTATTTTTGGTTACTACAAAGGTAATTCATAGAAGGATTTTCTTGAATTGCATATTCAATCACCTCATTTCAAAAAAAGTGAAAAGATTAATATTGAATGGACACATTAGTGTGAAGCAAGTTTTAAACAACTAAAGAAACTTCTTACCGGTGCACCAATCTTGAAAATAGAAATTTTGAATGAATCTATGTTGTATGTGGATGCTTGTATGGACGGAATAAGTGGAATCCTCATGTAGAATAATAATGTTGTGTGTTATCAATATCAAAATCTAAAAGAACATGAGAAAAGTGTGCCACTCATGAATGGGAACTTGTTGTGAATGGGAACTTGTTGTTGTAGTGCATGCTATGAAATGATGGAGGCACTATTTGATGGGTATACAACTTTTGCTAAGAACAAATAATAACAACTTAAAACATTTTTTTTAATAATTGAAATGTTTTAATAATTGAATTTGAATGTTAGACAAAACAACATGGTTAACATTCCTTTGTGAGGTTGATTTTGATATCAAACACATGAAAATAATTCCTTTGTGAGTTTGATTTTGATATTAAATGCATGAAAATAATTCCTTTGTGAGTTTGATTTTGATATAAAACACATGAAAGAAAACAAAAATAAGGATGACTATGCACTTAATAGAAGGATGCATGCAATGAAAATATCAACAATCATCACAAGTAAATTTGATTTAAGGAAGCCCGCAGGGGCGTAGACTGACTGACAAGTGTCATGTAAATGGAAGGAAATATATAAAGGAGGTATCAAGTTCGATGCTCACCTCTATTTACTCATGCTCCATTCTTGCAAGATGTGTGGACACACCTGGAGGTTATAGAGGTAGCACACGAGTATCGACCCTGTGTCACGCGAGTACGAAAACTGCCCTTTGTTGATTCCACCAGTACAAAAAAAAATGATTTAAGGAAGATAATTGTTGAATCCATTACATAAGATCAATATTAAATTTTAGGTAAAGGAGGGGTTTTTGAAAGAAAAGTACAACAAAAAATATGATGGATAACATATAGGAAATGATGGTATCCTCCTTTATAAGGAAAAAATATATGTTTCTAAATATCTAGTGTTGAGGAAGATCATTCATGAGATGCATAATGCACCTATATTTTGGTCACCTGATCTACAAGAAAACAATTTCAACATTGAGAAAGAAGTGATATTAGCTTGGGATGAAAAATAATGTTGCTAAGTACATTTGTAGTTACATGAAATGTCATCAAGTCAAAGATAAACATCAATACCCAATGAGATTGTTGTATGAAATACACTTTCCAAATAAAAAATGGGAAGTGGTATCCATGAATTTGATCATTGTTTACAGAGGAATGTGAGGCAACATGATTCCATTATGGTGGCAATTGAAAAATTAACTGTGGTTTTCCATTTTGTTCTAATCATATTCACACATAAGGAAATAGAAATAGCAGTGATATTTGTGAAAGAGGTAGTGAGATTGCATCAGAAAAGAAAATAAGTAAGTTCTAATAGGGATACAAAGTTCACCTCAAACTTTTGGAAGAGTCTCTTATAGGTACTAGGCACACAATTGAATTTCAACACAACATACCATGATGGGTAGATTGAAAGAGTAAACTAGGTAATCAAGGGAATTATTTGCATGTATGTGATGGATAAATCATCCAAGTGAGGATATTGTATCTAGTTGTTTAATAAGATTCAAAAGAATGGGGAGGATAAAATGGAATTGACTAGAAAACTCTAAATCTTGTAATAAACAAAAGAGGAAAACACTAGGGAAATACAACACAAGACCCATAAATGTGTGCTCTATCGAAACCATAAGTGCACTAGAGTGAGAATCACCAAGTGTTCTAAAGAGACAATATCATAACCATAAAAAAAGAAGAGTGTAATAGGTAAATGTGTTCATAACCTAATCAATTGTATAAATAATGACCATAAGATATATAATATTAAAAATGAGAGTTGTTTATATCTACACAATTCAAGGGGTATGACACTTTTCCAAATATGGGTTGTTTTGGGCACACATTGGCTAGGTTGACTTTAACCAAACTTGTACAATGAATGAGTCTTATTTGTCTCAACCTTAGCCAATGTGGACCCAAAACCCCCATTGGGGAAGGTGCCCTACCCTCTGAGTTGTGTATATATACACAACTCTCATTTGTAATATTTTATATACCATGATCATTCTTCTTTATTTATAAACGTGAACTGTCACCATAAACTATTTCTCTCTCTTTTGTTCTTTGTTTTTATGGTTGTCATCCTCTCTCTCTAATGCTTTCTTCTTTATTTATAACGTGATATTGCCACCCTAAACTATTTCTCTCTCTTTTGTTCTTGGTTGCTATGGTTGTCATCCTCTCTCTCTAGTGCTTGGTGATTCTCTTTTTAGTGCACTCATGGTTCACCTCTAGCACACATGTTATGTGTTTTGTATTGTGCTAACCTACTGTTGTTTCCTCTATTTATTGTAGGATTTGGGGTTTTATACTTCATTCCATTCAATATTCCTTATTTTTTTCAATCACAACATAGTTTTAGAGTATGTATTGTGAACCTCCCTTAATCATTTTTCTACTAGGTGTTCTTCTCATTTGTTTATGCTAGTATCATTTTCAATTAACAATTATATACATAATAGTTCCTAACTTGAGTATTATTGGGTTTTTTTTCATGGTGTTATTATTGATTGGAGGAGGGAACCTTATGTGAGACCATTTAAGCTTAGTTTATCCACACTTGAGTATTATTGGTTTTTTTTCATGGTGTTATTATTGATTGGAGGAGGGAACCTTATGTGAGACCATTTAAGCTTAGTTTATCCACTTATTTCTCAATATAATTTTAGTATTCATTTTAGGATTGGAGCACATAACATGATGGTTTTCTTGTTGTTTTATTCCAAGCGCATATAAAATTATTTTTATTTAAGTTGTTACAAATACCTATTTGGGATGGTATAAGACTATTTGGCTGGAGGCATCACTTGGTTTCCTATGAATATGGAACCATGGTTTTAAATCACCTTGTTTTATTCAATTCAACAAGATGAAATGGGGATATTTGGTTGGTGACATCACTATTTTTTGTGATTGTGGAGCTAGGGTTTCAAATAATAGTTTTTACCCAATTTAGTTGTTGATCCAAGGACTTTTCACTAGTGGCATCACTTAAGGATTGTTTGTGTCTAAGAAACTAGGGTTTTCTAGATCATAACAAGTGTGCTAGAGATGAACCATAAGTGTGATAGAGAGAGAATCAACACGTTCTCTAGATAAAGAGAGGATCACAATCATAACAACCAAGAACAAAACAGAGCATAATAAGTAAAGGTTCCTATAGGATAATTACTTGTATAAAGATTGAAATATTTATCACATGATATACAATATTACAAATGAGAGTTGTGTATATATACACAACTCAAGGGGAAGGGTGCTTTCTCCAATAAGGGTTTTGGGCTCACATTGACTAGGGCGGCCTTAATGAAACCTAAATAAAATAAATGAATGTTGACTAGGTCATCCTTATTCAATCATAGAAATACATATAATAATGATTACAATATGATTTTGGTCATGGCCAAAAGTGAAGCTATTAACATTGTTGGAGTTTCATTCAATAATGGGCATCATGTAGAGAAATTAAAGCAACTAGGAGAGAGAATACATAATTAATTAGAATGGAAACAATGGAAATCACACATAGTACACAAAGATTTACCCTAGAAAACCTTAACCGAGAAAACCAACAATGCTTGAGAGACTCATGCTCCTTTGTTGTCTTATTCATTCAATGAATAAAGATTTACATGATTAACCTTGGTCCACACCTAAGACACAATTCATCATCCTACTACATTGCTTTAACACAAGAACAACTCTACAACCATTTTTCTAACATCTTCATGACCATTATAGACTCATGAATCTCTCTACCAAGTCACTTAGACTCTCAAGAAGTAACCTTGATAGTATTACATAATGTCATATTTATAGGCATCTACAATATGTAAAACCCTAATTCGTGGTGCCCAAAACGATTACAGATCCATAACGATAATTGGTTGCGATCATGTGAATCTTGGGATTCTATTACAAGTTTTGATTATTGGTCAAATAACAATTGGTTATGAAACAATTGACTACCATTCAGATACCAATCTACCATCCAGTCGATCTCTAGTCGATTAACCTTTCGACCTCCAGTTGGATACCAATTGACTATTTAGTGGACCTATCTTGTCGACCACCTATTGACCATCAACTTAAATTAACTATCTAGTTGAATGAAGATTCATCCCCCAGTCGATCATCCTTGAATATCCAGTTAGTTAGACCGAGTTTCCACTTGCAAATAATATAAAAAACCAACATTCTCCCACTTGTTTTCTTATTTACAGAAACAAGAGAACCTAAACTTTTCTCACTGACCCAGGGAAACAATTCCCATTACCTCTCTACAACAAGAGAAATTCACTGCACTCACAGAATTTGTCAAAGAGTATGTAATGTTTTCCGAAGTGTCTACTTTCTCCAACACCACCTTCTTGATTTCCACCATATCTCTCATGAAATGGTATTGTACATCAATATTCTTTGTCTTGGAATGGTAAGTTGGGTTATTTTCTAATAAAATTGCACTCTGACTTTTGCAATTTATTCTCATGGATTGTTGTTCAAATCCAATCCTTGAGCACAATATGTGCAACCAAACTACTTCCTTGCTTGAATGGGTGGCTATCATGTATTCATATTCTATTGTCAACAAGGATACTACCACCTATCTCTTAGTCATCCAACTAATTTCTCCATTGAGAATCTTATAAACATATCCTTTGGTTTACCTTCATCGATCGAGATCTCTAGCCCAGTCAACGTTGACAAAGCCATGTACATTCGCTTTCCCTTGTTAACATGTTGCATACTCTATTGTGCCATGAAAGTACCTTAACACTCTCTTGATACTAACCCAATGCTCTTTCCCAAGTGTCGACATGTACCTTCTCAATACTCCCACTGCATGGGAAATATCTAGTCAAGTACAGACCATTGCATACATCAGAATACCAATAACACTAGCATAGGGAACATGTCTCATGTCCTATATTTCTTCCCGTGTCTTTGGAAACTATACAAAAATTAGTCTTACCCCTTCAAGAATAGGTACCTTGACCATTTTTCACTTCTGCATGTTGAAACGTTTTAAGAATGTTTCAATGTACTTCCTCTAATTTAACCAAAGTTTCCTAGCTACTCAATCTCTTTTAATCTCCATTCCTATAATGAGGTTAGAAACACCAAGATCCTTCATGTCGAACTTGGTGGATAGTTGCATCTTCATCTCCTTTATAGATTCCATGTTGATTCTAACTAGAAACATGTCATTGACATACAATACTACATAGATGAAATGACTACCTTCTTTCTTGGAATACACACAATGATCAATCAACATTGCGTCTCACAAATCCCAAACCAAGGATGTATGTGTTGAAATTTTGGTACCACATCCTTGGTGATTTCTTTAAACCATAAAGGGATCTCTTCAGCTTGCACATCATCTCTTTATTTCCCTTTACTAAAAATCCTTCGGGTTGTTTCATGTAGATTTCTTCTTCCATGTCCCCATGTAGGAATGTTTTCTTCACATCCATTTTCTCTATCTCACAATCAAATGTTGCATCCAGAGACATCAATACTCTAATGGAAGTTAATTTTCCAATAGGAGATAAAATCTAACCAAAGTCGACTCCCTCGACTTGGGAATACCCATTTGCTACCAGATGATCTTTGTATTTCTCGACTTGACCTGCTACATTCATCTTATTTTTTAACACCCACTTGCTACCGACGAGTTTCCTTCCATTAGGTAGCTTGACCAAATACCATGTCTCATTCTTATGCAAGGATTATATTTCTTCAATTATATCCTCCTTCTAGAGTCTACCCTCTATTGAATCGACTACCTCACTAATTGGCATGGGCTCATCATCACCAACAAATAACACAAATTCAGAATGAAAATAAGGTGGACTATACCTTTCAAATTGCTTCCTTACTCATCTAGACCTCCTTGCAACCTCAATTTACTGCATCAGAGGGGCATTTTTTTCCTAAATCAAGTTGCCTCTTAGGAACTTACAATAGTGTGGATTCAAGAATGGAAGTTTTTTGGGCTACTAGGATTTAGGGGAAGAGATAAATAGGAATGGATCAATTACATTTCTAATCTAAAAATATGTCATGTGAGAATTAAGGAGATTGAGGACAAGTAGATTTGGTCCAAAATTCCTATAGGAGGAAGGTATTCTCCAAAAGTAGGTTATTTGGTTCTTGGTGAAGGAGATAGAGTGGTTGAAAGTTAGTGGTGGTGGAAAGAGGTGGAAATTTAAAACCCCACTAAAAGCTTGAACCTTAATGTGGTTAGCTATAAGAAATAAGCCCATTACCTAGGAGACTATCTTAAAATGTGGTTTCCAAGGTCTGAGTAGATGTCCTTTATGCCAGGTTTAGGAGGAAACAATAGAACATCTTATTATTTCTCATACCTATATTATTAAGGTCTAAAAGGAACTAGGTGATATTATCGGTATTAGACATGGCTCAAAATGGAGACTCTAATGATAGCTGCATAAGATCTTGGTGCACCAATCCTACATTGAAAAAGTATAAAGCTCTTCTTCTGATTGTGGCTTGGGGAATATGGCTTCCTCGATATTCAATGTTATTTGATGATAGAAATATTCTTTCTTTACATTGTGTTCTTCATTGTAAATCTATATTAGATAGTTTTCTTGAAAATACAAAGGAAAAGGATGAGAGGTAAGTAGTTGTCAAGGTGATTGACAAATCAAGTCATTGGAATTTTTTTGCTAGGGATAATCATCGGATCCCTTCTATCTATGAATTTGGTTGGGTCACACACTTCAATGATTCTCATTCTCTCAAGTTCAAAGTAGGCCTTGGTAGAAGTACTAATAATTTTTCAGAGTTGTTGGCACTTAAACTGTTATTGTTCCTTGCTATTGAAAAAGGGATCACTAATCTTCTTGAATATTTAATGACTTTATGAATGTGATGAATTGGACGCGGTATATTTATATATTATAAAACTATATGTTAAGGCCCATTTTAGAAGAGACCCGACTATTTAAATCAAATTTTAACTTGGTTTCTTTCCACCATATATACATAGAAAGAAATGAAGATGCAATTGATCTTTCGAGGGCTAGCCTATAGTTGGATTAAGACCAATGTTATATTCAAAAAGTTAAAGAAGGTCAAGCTGTGGAATACTTTCATCCTCTTGGATGAATATTTCTGTAGGATGGACTTTAAGCAGATTAGATGAGACTTTTAAAATTCTCATATTTGGTAGACTTTTGATGTATTTTAAACATATATATTTTGTGAATCTTTAGATACTAGATGTATGGGGCTAACAAACCCAAAACTGTGGTGGTATTTTTTATAGTAGTATTTTGGACAGATGTATTGGATAACTTTTTTGGAAGGGGGTGGGGGTAGAATTGGAATTTTATCTCTCCTTTATTTTTTTGATGGTAGATTAAATGATTAAAGTATATGTAAAATGTAAGTTATATTTTTTTATTTTTTTTTGAATAAAACCACAATTGTTTTTTGGAAGAATATATATAAAATTTCAAGGATTAGCTTAATCAGTTGAAATATCCAGTAAAGTATGTTGCGGACCAAGAAGTCTTAGGTCACAAATTCAAATTTAATCGAGTCCCTCAAGATTACCAATTATTAGATACACTAATTTTCCTCACCTTCATGCGTATCCAGTATTCAAAATGAAGCAATTAATACATCATTAACACTTTATGTAATAACCCCCCCCCCACACACATATATATAATTTGTGTAATATCATTCTATGAATTACTAACACATATTAATGGACAAGTGCATTTGAAATATACATTTAATGATTCCACTGAAATTATTTCCTCTTATTATATTATTTAACTATTCACATATATTTACATCCATACCTATGAGTTTCTCTTTTCTGATTGAATTATTCAACCATTCATACATAAGTATTCCAAATATGTAAGATTATGTTTTGTATGGACTTACGTATGAGTTTCTCTTTTCTTATTGAATTATTAAACCATTCATAGATAGGTATTCCAAATATGTAATATTATGTTTTGTATGGAATTATTAGATAGTTATATGTGAGGTGAGGTATTTATTAATGCGCGCGCGCGCACACACACACACACACACACACACACACACACATATAATTTTTTTGTGTATTGTCATTCTATGAATTACCATCCTATATTAATGGACAAGTGAATTTGAAATATACATTTAATGATTCCACTGAGATAATTTCCTCTTATTATACCTGCCAATAGGCATGGTATATAGCTTTGAGTTAGGCTTGACTTTCTATTAGTTTATGGTTGACCATAAAATATACATCCCTTTATACAAAGTTTTAAAAAATAATTATTTATTTTAAATTTTAAATCTCATTTATGTGATATCTTATTGGCTAAAAACTTTGAAGTCTTATTGTTGCCTTCACTTCCCCCAATGTAATTGTCATAAATATTTCTTGTTTTTTTATATATATTGTCAAGAGTTGGGGGCCCATCTTGTTCAATAAATAACCCTTTCTTTTTTGGCATGGA
>JZKD02S2137101.1:276580-296743 GCA_000966675.3 Picea glauca | reverse complement strand
TGATCTTGGATTATGCTATTGTTATCTAATGAAATGCAAACATCTATAATAATGGCTTAAACATTAACATGGTATCAGAGCCAAGTTGAAGGAAGCATCTTTTGCAAGAGAAAAATGTCATTGTTGCAGTACTTACAAATTAGGGTTTTTCAAAAGTGAATCTTTTCATCCCTAAAACTATCTAGAAAGTTTCACCCTCCCCTAAGGATCAATTCAACATCATCAGCGCACCTTTTCAGTGGCTGGATCTCCCGAAAAGTTAAACCCTAGTTTCACAAAGTACCAGAAAGTACAAGAAAACCAGTACCAGAAGTACCAGAGTACCAGAGGTACCAGAAGCACTAGTCCATAAATCCGCAGATCAGATTTGAAGGGGAAAAAGTTGGATTTTCTCAGATCCAAGCACACCAGGTAGCTCGCCTCAGCCAAGTGCATCTCCTGGTAAGTTTAGTTTTTTATTTGAAGCACTTTCATTTTTTTTGGTCATTTTCCTAGCTCCAGGTAAAGATGTCTGCAAGCATTAATCTTGTTGACAAGTTAGAAGGAGTGGAAAACTTCTGTGCCTAGAAGTATAGGATTGGCCTCATTCTTGAAGAGAATGACCTAGGAAAATTCATCAAGGAAGAATTACCAGAACCCGAAGATGTTGCAGAAAAGGCAAAGCATCAAAAGGACACAATAAGGGATAAAAGAATCATTGCAGATTCAATCAAAGATCATTTTATCGCTTATGTGTCATCTAAGAAGACCCCGAAAGAAATGTTTGATGCCTTGACCAGACTATATGATGGAAAGAACATAAACCAGAAGATGAATCTTAGAACCCAACTGAAGAATACAAGGATGCAGAAAGGAGAAATGATTCAGGAATACTTCTCCAGTATCTCAAAATTCAAAGAATAGCTAGAAGCTATTGGAGACACCATAGATGAAGACAAACTCATTATGACGGCCCTAAATGGTCTCACAAGACCTTGGGATGCCTTCATCCAGACGATATGTGCTAGAAAGGAGAAACTGAAGTTCGACAGCCTATGGGAAGAATGCATCCAAGAAGAAACAAGAGTAGCGAATCGAGAAGCGCTACTAGCTAAGGATGATGATCAAGCCCTAGCTACTCACACCAAAGGAGGAAGGAAGAAACCCTACTTCCAAAAGGAGACTCATAAAGAGCCTCAACAATCAAATAAATTCAATCATAAAGAATGTCATCCAAGGAGATTTCAAAAGAAAGGACAACGAAAGGAAAGAGACTACTCATCTGTATAATGCTATCATTGTGACAAGATGGGACACATTGTGAAGTTTTTTCCAGCTAGATGAGAATAATACAAGAGAAAACAAAAGAGGCTTCATGCCCATGTAGCCGAAGATGAAGAGCCACCTGCAAAAATGATGAGAGAGGAGATCAAAGACCATGTGTTGATCTCATCCCTCTCAGGATCTGTAACACCTGGAGAGGACACTTGCCTCATTGATAGTGGTGCATCCAAGCACATGACGGGACAAAGAAATATTCTCTCTTATATCTCAGAAAATAAGTTTTCTCAGAAAGTGACATTTGGTGATGATTATCAGTACGCCATCAAGGGAATGGGAGAATCAAACCATAAACTGAATTCAAAGAATTCACTAAAAATGAAGGATGTACTATATGTACCAGGCTTGAAGAAGAACCTACTCTCCATTTCAACTTTAGAGAAGAAAGGCTTCAGAGTTGCTTTTATAGATGGATAAGTTCTTATGTGGGCTAAGGGATAAACCTTAAATAAAGAAATCGTCATTGGAAATGAAGAAAATGGCTTGTATAAATTAAAGGGTCACTCAGAGGCTGCTATGACCCATGCCATTGAAAACTCATGTGAACTTTGGCATAGAAGACTAGTCCACATCAACTACAAGGTGCTACCATACATATGCAAGGTGGTCACAGGTTTACCAGAACTCAAAGGTGATCATAAAGTTGTATGCAATGGATGTGCACAAGGGAAGAATATCAAGAACCCTTTTCCAAAGCGGGACAACAAGACAGAAGGAGTCCTAGAAATCATTCATTCAGATGTGTGTGGCCCAATGCCATCATCCTCCATTAGTGGGTATGTATACTATGTATCATTCATTGATGATTACTCTCATAAAACATGGATATATTTCTTGAAGACTAAAGATGAAGTGTTCAATAAGTTCAAGGAATTCAAAGCCTTGATAGAGAACCTTTCTGAAAGAAAGATCAAGATACTCAGGTCAGATAATGGAGGAGAATATACCTCAAAAGAGTTTGTGAACTTCTGCAAAGATGTTGGTATCAAGAGGGAACTCACTACTCCTTATAATCCCCAACAAAATGGTGTAACTGAACGGAAGAACAGAACCATATTGGAAGTTGTGAATACTATGATCCATGATCAAGATCTTCCTATGTGCTTATGGGCAGAAACAACAATGGTAGCTATTTATGTGCAAAACTGACTATCGCATAGTGCACTTGGGCTCAAGACACCAGAAGAGATGTTAACCGGAAAGAAACCAGAGGTAAGCCATCTTAAAATATTTGGTTGTCCAGTGTTTATTCATGTACCTAAAGAAAAGAGAAACAAGCTAGACCCTTCAGGAAAGAAGGGAATATTTGTGGGATACTGTGAGGTTTGCAAGGCCTTCAAAATCTATATACCAGGTCAACATCACATTGAGATCAGCAGGGATGTGACCTTGCATGAAGATGCAGTGCTCAAGAAATCTAAAATATGCCAGCTTGAAGAGGTATGTGAAGAGGAACCCGTAATCCCCAATACTCCAATGAGGGAGGTTCCCAGAGCTGCAAAACTAGAGAGGGAAGTCGTAACTTTCCCTGATGAGGAACTTCTAGAAGACCATGATATAGTAGAAGTACAAGAACCTCCTCAGATGATGATCCTCCATAAAAGAAAGCCAGCCTGGGCTAGAGAGATTATTCAAGATGGAGAGAAGTACGGTGTTCCCCAAGGAACCACGAGACAGGTGAAAAGACCAAAGCCATTCTCCGGTTATATGACTTTGATGTGTGATCTCCTAGAAGAGGAGCCTACCTGTTTTGAAGAAGCCATTTAGAGGAAAGAATGGGTATATGCCATGATAGAGGAATACCAATCCATAATGAAGAAAAAAGTATGGGAAATAGTTCCCAGATCGAAGAATAAAGATGTGGTATCCTCTAAATGGCTCTTCAAAATAAAACATGTCGTTAATGGAAGTATTGATAAGTATAAAGCAAGATTTGTCACTCGTGGATTTTCCCAAAAGGAAGGCATTGACTATGAAGAGACATTCACTCATGTGGCTACATACACTTCGATCAAGACCATCATAGCTCTTGCAGCTAAGATGAAGTGGAAGTTGCACCAGATGGACGTGAAGACAACTTTCCTAAACGGTGTCATCGAAGAGGAAGTGTATATAGAGAAACCTCAAGGATTTGAGGTTGAAGACAAGAAATCTCATGTCTGCAGATTGAAGAAAGCCTTATACGGATTGAAGCAATATCTTAGAGCTTGGTATGGACATATAGACAGTTTCTTGATGAGCTTAGGCTTTACCAAAAGTAAAGTAGACTCAAATCTCTACTTCAAAATTATGAATAATGAGCTAGTAATCTTACTGCTATATGTGGATGACTTATTCGTAACTGGAGAAGAAAAGATCATCGCTGAATGTAAAAGGAGATTTTCCTCAGAATTTGAAATGAAATACCTTGGCCTAATGCATTACTTCTTAGGTCTTGAGGTATGGCAGAGTCCTGAGAGGATCTTCCTTAACCAAGGGAAGTACACGGTCGAAATATCAAAGAGATTCGACATGTTGGAATGCAAGCCCATGAATACACCCATGGAAGCGAAGCTGAAGCTGTTGGTCGATACGTCGTCAGAATTGATTGATGCCACACTGTACAAAAAGATTATTGGATCCCTGATGTACCTGACGAACACCAGACTAGATATTTGTTTTGTTGTGAACACCTTGAGTCAGTTTCTGGTAGAACCCAGATGTGTTCACTTAGTGGCTGCTAAACATGTGATGAGGTACCTCAAAGGTACAATAGATTATGGTCTCAGCTATGATGGAGATCATAATTTCACATTGAGTGGATATACTGATGCAGATTGGGCAGGAAGTGTCGTTGACAGGAAAAGTACTTCAAGATGTTGTTTCAGTTTGGGATCAGCTATGATCTTGTGGCAGAGTAGGAAGCAATCTAGTATTGTTCTCAGCACAGTAGAAGCATAATACATTTTTGCATGTTCTGCTAGCTGTGAAGCTATATGGCTTCGAAATTTGTTGACCGACCTATTTGACTTAGAGATGAGAGCAACCGTGATTCTATGTGACAACCAGAGCTGCATAAAGATGACAGATAATCTGGTATTCCATGACAGGTCAAAGCACATAGAGATTTGTTATCATTACATCCATGACATGGTACAGAGAGGAGCCTTGAAGCTCCAGTACATTAGCACGGATGAACAGGTTGTTGACGTGTTTACCAAGCCTTTATCTCATGTAAAGTTTGAGTACTTCTGAGATAATCTTGGCATATTCCGAAAGGACCTTCCTCGAAAGGGGGAGTAGATGTGATGTTCCTTGCTTCTAACCTAGCTGTCAGGCGTAAAGCAAGATGTGATGTGTTCCTTGCTTTTGACCTAGCTGTCAGACGTAAAGCAAGATGTGATGTGTTCATTGCTTTTGACCGAGCTATCAGATGTAAAGCAAGATGATATGTTGCTTGCTTCTGAACTAGTTGTCAGACGTAAAGCAAGATGAGATGTTTCTTGCTTCTGAACTAGTTGTCAGATGTAAAGAAAGATGAGATGTTCCTTGCTTCTGACCCAGTTGTCAGACGTAAAGAAAGATGAGACTTTATTGGCTTTTGACCCAGTGTCAAACGTAAAGCAAGATGAGATGTTCCTTGCTTCTGACTGAGTTTTCAAACATAAAGCAAGATGATATGTTCCTTTCTTCTGACCCAGTTGTTAGATGTAAATCAAGATGAGATGCTCCTTGCTTCTGACCCAGTGTCAGACGTAAAGCAAGATGATATGTTCCTTGCTTCTGACCGAGTTGTCAAACGTAAAGAAAGATGAGATGTTCTTTGCTTTTAACTGAGTTGTCAGACGTAAAGCATTATGATATGATGAGACTAGCACTGAGCTTCCGGCTAGATAGCTGTGACATAAAGCCAATCTAGTATCCTGCTTCCAACCTTATGGTTGTGACGTAAAGCAAAACGAGTATCTTGCTTCCAGCTTGAGTGTTGTGATGTAAAGCAAGACGATGAGATGAGACAAGTACTGAGCTTCCAACTTGACAGTTGTGATGTAAAGCTAATCTTGTATTATGATGAGCTAGCTTTGTGTTGTGATGATGATGATGTATCAGTTTTTATACTAATACATATTGATGCAGATGATGATGGCATTCCTTTGAGAATGGTGATGCTGCCGATGAACAAAACTTCTGATGATTTATAAATACTCCAACCAAGATGATATTGATGATGTTGTCCTCCCACTTGATGCTATTGATGATGTTGTCCTCTCTCTCTCTCTCTCTCGCATGATGTTGCTAAAGAATACCCTTGTTGTTAAGGGGGAGTGTTGAAATATTGTAACTGTAAAGAGTATTCTTATCATTATTGATATATTATTCATAGGATCAATCCCCATTGTGGATTTATCATGTCGGTTATTGTAATAGGACCAAATCCCCTTTTGCGGATTGGTCAAAAGACAATTGTAATAGGCAGAATAAGAAGTCGGCCCCAGCAGTTAATAAAGAGACCCAAAAATATAATAAAGGTGGGTTTACCTACCCAGTTGGAGAAGTCGTCCCTGCCAGTGAAGAGACACTTCACACGTGTCAGACTTGTATAAATAAAGGAGGCTAGCACCTCACTTGAACATAACTAACTTGCTCAATTGAGAGACAAGTTTTGATCTGTTACTGGCAAAGGAGAGAGAGAGTGGCGCATATCTTCGAGAGGAATTTTTGTTTTAGCATAGAGATCTCTTGGCATTGTATTGGCTATCTATATTAAGGAAGTTTTGCTGGGTTTTCTTTCCCTAGAGGGTTTTGCAGGATAAATGTTGTGTCTCTTGTGATTGTGTATTTCTAAGTGATCTTGTATTATGCTATTGTCATCTAATGAAATGCAAACATCTATAATAATGGCTTAAACATTAACACATCCAAGGGTGAAGGTGGAAAATATCAATAGAATTTTTAAAAGATGACTTACTAGTAGAAGTGTGGACTGCTCTATTATAAGAGTGTTGTATACAGATCATATTTTCATCCCAAGTATTTGGATGCTTTTGATTGTAACCCCTCAAAAGTTTCACCAAAGTCCTATTGACTACTTCTATATTCACATTTGTCTGTGGATGGAATGTTGTAGATATATTCAACTTATTGTTCATCTTCTCCCACAATGTAGTCCAAAATGTACTGATAAATCCGGTATCCTTGTCTGAGATGATTCTCCTTGTTATCCCAAAGTGCACCAGACATGTTTAAAGAACATGTTTTCTACTTCTTTTCATTTGATGATCTTTTTAAAGGGCATGAGAATGTACATCTTGTTGAACCTGACAACTACCACAAATAGATAATCATGTCCCTTCCTAGTTATTGGTAAACATCCCACAAAATCCATGGAAATGGTTTCCCAATGTCGAGTGGGTACAGGTAAGGGATGGTATAGACCTTGCTTCCTATTATTGATCTTGATGGTACAACATAATATACATCCTCTAATGTATTTTTCTACATATTCTTACACTCTAGGCCAGTATACATACCTCTGTAAGTTGGCAACTTTCTTTCCAACACCAAAATTTCCTGCAACCTTGGAGGTGTCATCCTCTCTGATAAGTTGTAGTCATTCACCTTTAGGGACACAGATCTTGTTGATCTTGTAGAGTGACCCATTCTGGAAATGATATTCATCCTTGTTGTCACCTTATTCTATATGAATTTGGCCATGTAATTGTTGAAACACTTCCTTGAAGTCATCATCTTCTATGTATGCATCATAGGTAAAAGGTTCCATGTGCATCAAATTTCCCAAAGCTATAATATTGGATGTGGGTGGCCCTGAAAGTATGTATGCCAACATATTTGTGTTGCCCTTCTTATACTTGATGACTAGATGAAATTGTTGTAAAAACCCCATCCACTTGCAATGTCTGGTTTGTTGTAGCTTACTCTGGGCCTGCAACTATTGTAGTGATTGGTGATCTGTGTGGATGATGGTCTCCTTTCCCATTAGATAGTTCTTCCACTTCTTGAAAAATTGAACTAGGGCATATAATTCCTTGTCATAGGTAGGGTATTTGAGAACTTCCCCATAAAATATTTTAGAATGTTAGCATACAAGCCTTCCTCCTTGCATCAAAATTGTTCCCATGGCATAGTGACTTGCATCTATCTCCACTTTGAAAGGATTTTGCAAGTTTGGTAATGTGAGAACTGGTGCTTGAATGATCTCTCTTTTCAACTCATTGAAATCACTATGTTCATTACTTCCCCATTGGAAACTCTTACCACACATTATTATGTTGTGAGTGGTGTAGCTATTGTTTAAAATGAAGCTATGAAATTTCAAAAGTACTATGTTTCCCCAAGAAAACTCCTAAATTCATTGACATTTGTAGGAATTAGTCATTTCATGATGGCCTCCATATTTTTGGAATCTATATTGAGCTCCCCTCTACCTATCACATACCCCAAATACACCAAAGACTATTGAGAAAACTCACATTTCTTGAGGTTAGCCAATAGTTGGTGATTCTTCAGAGTCTCTAAACCCTGCATGAGATATGATATGTGATCCTCCCAGGTAGCACTATAAACCAGAGTATCATACAAATAGACTATAACAAATGAATCTATATATGGGCATATTACATCATTCATCAGTGTCATAAATGTAGTTGGTGCATTACATAAACCAAATGGCATGACTAACCAATCATACAAACCTTTCCTTGTCTTGAAGGAATTCTTTCATGTGTCTTCTTCCTTGGTGCGTACCTGGTGGTATCCTAATTTGAGATCCAACTTCGTGAAATATTTTGCATGCTGCAATTGATATAACATATCATTGATCTTAGGCAAAGGGTGTTGATTTTTTAATGTAATCTTGTTTAATTCTTTGTAGTTGATACACATTCGCCAAGTCCCATCCTTC
The DNA here is from genome assembly GCA_000966675.3 of Picea glauca. Taxonomy (NCBI): domain Eukaryota; kingdom Viridiplantae; phylum Streptophyta; class Pinopsida; order Pinales; family Pinaceae; genus Picea; species Picea glauca. Next base: position 288,522 of record JZKD02S2137101.1, on the reverse strand, counting down.
TTCGGTATAATTATGATAGATGACCCATGAGGTGAGGTGCTTGGTCAAATCACACCCTGATCCAATAGCTATTGCAAGTACTTATTCACTTCATTTTCTTTCAGAACGAACTATCTATACAACCCAATATTCGGTAATGGGGAGGCTAAAAATAATTATATTCCGTGCTCCACTTACCTCTTGGTTGGTATCCTTTTAGGATCCTAGAACACTCCTTAGTATGACTGTAGAAAATCCTCCAAGTGATGTTTCTTCTCTTTAGTACACCCCTCCAGGGATGCCTTTACCCTTATTGACTCGTCCTCAGTCTAATTTTCTCTTAAGAAAAGTAAAACATATTTCTTACTGGAAGTAATCAACTTCTTGGCTTGGTTGTCACTTACCAATGAGATCTTTGACTTTCCTTTATGCGTGTTGATGATGTAGGAATTACCATCCTTGATTAGTCAGTATTGGTTGGCTCTTTGCATGAATATTTCATCCCTTACATACATGTAGGGGATTCCAAACACTACTCCACATATGTCAAAGGGTATTATGTCTAATTCCACTTCATCAATAAAATCAACAGTTACAACAAATTTAATCTTACACTGCTTTGCTACCTTGATATCTACATCTTTGTTTACCCATCCCACTGGATATGGGATAGGATGATTGTGAACCTCCAATCCAATATAGCGGACCAGATTTATTGCTGTGAGATTAGCCTGTGAACCAAATTCAAATAGGGCATCTATCTTGGTCTTCTTGACTTGGATTTTGATGTGTAAGAGTTTGGTCATCTCCTTCTCTTCTTGGTGATGAAGGCTGCTCGAATTCAACTCCTTCTACACTAATGTGAAGAAAATATTCTCATCCACATCGAAGCTAATTTCAACCTTATTGCTCGAATCCATGTCTAGACGATTCTTTTTCTTTGCATCCTTCTTGTGATTCTTCAAGTTCAACTTTGGAAGTAGTTTCCAACACTTTTCCTCAGTGTGCCCATCAATATTGGAATTTTTATAATGGTTTCTAGGATCCTTGAATTGATGTGTAATATTTATTTTTTCTTATCCTCCCTTCCTTTCTACTTCTTCCTCCCCTCCTTGGAAGCTTCCTGGTGCTCTTTCTACTTGGAATCACTTGGTTGCCCTTTCTTGTGGCCTATGTTTTCCAGATACTATTCCTGTACACATGCTTTGTCCATTTTACTTGGCTTGAAAAGCATCAATTTATTTCGTAGATGGATAAGCAGACCCCCAAGATACTTGAGGAGTACTTATGGGCTCTTGGGAGATACCTGGCATGATGGCCATCTTTCTGAACTTAATGGTGTACTCCTATACACTCTTCCCTTGCTTCTTCTTGAAGTAGTGCCTATGAATCCATTCGTCCTCCACATACCTGATAGGGTAGAATTGGGAATTGATGAAGGTTTTGAAGTTCTCCCACCTAGTTACTGGTGGATCACCCTCCAACCTAACTGTTTCCATATGGATTCCCCACTAGGTTAAAACATGACCCTATAAATCCATTCTGGAAAATGATATATTATGTTCTTCATCTATACAATGAACACTAAAATAAATTTGTAGTTGTTGCAACCAATGATTCAGTTTTAATGCATCAATCTCACCTTGGTATGGATTTATGTCCACTTTTTCTTCCATATTGAATAAATACCATGAAGGTTTTATGGTACTAGAAGCTCGGATTCATGAGGAGGTACAACATACAATGCAGGGGTCACTGGAAGAAGCTTGCACATGCAAGGAATTGTAGTGTGTGACACAAAGATATTTGGAGGAAGCTCACATATGTGAAGAAGTAAAACATGCAATGTAATGGTAAATTGAAGAAGCTCATAGACAGACCGAGCAAAAAGTATATGAAGAACAACACCCGAAGGAAGTGCAACATGTAGCGTGTGCATAAGTCTTGCATGAATTGGGTCACAAGGAAGAATCTGAAGACCAAGTAAGTTCTTTCTTGTGTTGTTGTTTGTGATTGTTGAATGATCCAGAGGTTTCAAGTAAGTTGACATAGATCTTAGCTACTTGCATGAAGGAACAAGGAGTGGAGGCAGCCATATCAACTCCATTTCCAGAAAGAGATGTATGTAGGGTCAATAAGAAAAATCACATTGGATGAGAATTTAAGATGACAACAGAACTTGGCGGCTATGACATGGATGGAGTCATGTTGGATTTGGGTTTCGGCATGAATACAATTTTTTCAAAGAAATCTTGGGAGGTGATGGGTAAATCGAAGTTGGTCTGGTCACCCATCCAACTGGGTTTGGCTAATCAATACAAAATCTATCCAATAGGTCAACTAAAGTAGGTGGAAGTCAACATAGAAGGATTAAAAACAAAGGATGACTTTGAGGTCATAGAAATTATGGATGAATCTGATCCATACCCTACATTACTTGGAATTGAATAGGACTTTAATAATAATGTGATGTTGAACTTAAAGAAGAGACATATGTTATTTGAAACAGACACCCTATGTGTGGTCGCACCACTAGATCTATATGAATATGACAAGTATAATGAGCCAATGGATGAGGATTCACAAAGCTCGATCATTGAAAATATCTATAATATCACATGCCATAGGGAGGACTACATCAACCCCACCACAGATGGAGATTTAAGCTGGAGAAGTGTCAAGTCTTATGACATAGATTCTGAGGATGCCATGGATATATGGAAAAACAACTTATATGAAGTATCAACGAGGAGGTCAATGCATATCTCTACAGAGAAGCGCAGGGATGAATTTGGATCATATCAGTATAATGGATCAGAGTTGGTGGACACACTTATTACATGGAAACAACACATTCCCAAGCATCAGAGGGCTTGTGCACTTGATATAGTACTCCTACGAATTCCTGCACACAGGTGGGATGCACATAGAGAACCTTATCGTGAATGGAATGTTGTAGAAGCATCCATGCAAGAAATATTTCAACCAGATGTTGACCTTCGTCGATACAAATGTGTTTGCAAAAGGTGATAGATATCTAAGCAATGAAACAACACATGTGGTCATTATATGAATGTTCATCGTAGGATACCCAAGAAACACCCTATATTCCTGGCTCCCCAATTCTACACTGGGAAAGGTAGGTGAAACTAAAAATCCCACGATAATTTGTTCCCTACATAGTTGTTCCCTAACCTCATTGAGCACACAAATGAATCCAACATCACTAACAATGAAACGGTTAGTTAATGGATCCTACCAGAACTGGACAAGCCTACCTTTCTACTCCTCATGCAGACACTGACTGATTGTGTGTGCATGTAGATACATTGCGACCCACCTGGGGTCGCTCCGTCCCTCTAAGCCACCAATCAAATCCTGTCGAGGTGCATAGGACCATGCATAACACCCTTGATGAGTAACTTCGTGCATGTGTCATGTTATCTATGTCTTTATTAATTTCAAATATCTGGCGATGGAAATAGATTTGTAATCTTAACAGTTGAGATGACAGGTAGTTCTCACATGTCTACTTCATCTAATTGTGGGAATGATAGCTCATTAACATTGTTGGAAAGAGGAAAATTTCCCTGATTCAATATAAAATATGAAATTACTTACAAGAATCGGCACAAAGCTCAGAATTAATGCAATCATGATAAAAAAATCTTCAGCACGCCGACTCAAACAACTGGATTGGGACATGGTGCCATCCAACTCAGCAAAATGATGGGACAATAACTTCGCATGCATGAATATCCAAGTCATTATGGATTAGTTCTATTAAGAACCACCCCACCCTTCCACTTCCTAACCTCTTTTTTCTGTGCTTCATACACTCCACCATCGTTTCTAGACATACCTTCACCAATCCCCACATCCCATTCCTCCTATAATATTCCAACACCATTACCATCAATTTTGGTATGGAATCCTCAAGCAAACATAAATCCTATTCAAAATCTAAGGCCATGAAATAATAGCCACTTCCTGATCATGTGCTACCCTGCAGAGTCACAATTGAAGGCCTTCCATTCACAAAGGTACACATGCTCAAGTGTGTTGATTATAATGTCCACGACCCCCACCATTTCCCTGAAATTCATGTCAACAGATACAAAGAGGTCATATGGCATGACGATGGCACTGAAAAAATGATAATACAAGAGTAGGTACAACCCTTAAAAAGATCAAGGATCCTATCCCTCCTTAAATTTCCACACTTCGGTTAGGCCCAATTCATGTAGTCGTGTGTTCGGTTCCTTCTCACTAGAGTAAAAATGGGATACCTTGGGTTGGACCATCCATATCTCATCGACCATGCCATTATACACAGGTTCTTTGGTCTGCCCACTTCTGGAGAAAATCCAACAAATATTCTTAAGGTAAAGGATGCATCACTAGAGGAGGTGTATTCTAAATATGACACACAGAGAGGAAAACAAAACATTCTCCCCTGTGCAATCAATGATTCATAAGTCAGGTTTGCAACCTATCTAGTTGCATGTAATCTTATTCACAAATGTCGAAAGGTCAAATTTTCTATTGGGGTCATTCTCACGGTCGAGCATTGTGTTGAAGGGAATCAAATGGCTTGGGTCCCTTACCTATTTAAATAATTCCTCATTGATTTCTTGAACACTCATTATGAGGCAAATGAATTTCATTACAGTTGGTTCCTTTTATTACTAGGCATGGCACTATGGAAGCCACCCCCCAACTTTGAAATCGATATGGCTACTTTCCCCTCCTTTCTATCTCCTTGATTCTTATCGCTCGGATATTCCAAGGATGTTGAGGAGAAAGCTTCCATTTCTAAAGTGTTCAAGCAATGGTAAACCCAGTTGATCAATGATTTTTCCAATAAAGTTCACATCCAATCCCACATCTTCAATAGGTATGAGCATCATATTCGATTCACATGAAATTTCCATAATGTCATGATATTTCCCCACACGACTACAGGTAAAAAAAGTTGTGATTCCCTTCTGTATTACTAAGAGGGATATTATAATGGGATTTGAACATTGTTCAACCAAAGACCAACCTCCTTTCTCAGATATACAAGCTGAATTTGAAATTAGGACAAAGAATTCCCAGGACCATCCCAAGGTTGCGACCGAGCGGAATAACACACCAAAAAATATTAAGAATACACAATCTCCCAACTCCATTGCATGCTCTCGGAATTCTAGTGGATATAATGTGGACACAACCATAGATAAAAAGAGAAATTGAGTGTCCAAGACTCATAACCCAGCTTAGATAGACATTGACACTGGGTTTGGTCGTTATCCTTCACCCCCACCGTAACCAACCCAAGTTGTAGAAGAAGCCACCTTGCCTGCATCTCCATCCAAACCCCTATTTGGGGCCAATAAAAATTGATGTACAATGTTGCATAAGAAAACCAAGGAGGGTTCTCCCACTCAAATTCGACATGTTACAAAATTGATGAAAGATATTTGCATGCAGTTGGCCAGACAAAAAGCCTCCCACAACAAAATAACTAGGAAGATGAATATTTTAGGCCAACATTTTTCTCTTCCTTACCATCATCCCCATATTTAGCTAATCCATCCATCGAGGTTCTAGGATCTAGTCCTCGTCAAGTGTTTAGTGTTGATCCACTCATGGTCATCTCTTCAGTCTCATCCAGAACCGAACTGGAATTGTCACGGGTCCTTATAATCGAAATCCAGAGCTTTATCACTACCATGGTCCATGAGCTCGGAGAATGATAGAAATCCATCAATTGGGAGCAAGCCCAACTATGCCTCCACTATGAGTAATAAATTTACATTCATGATGCCACATGATCCCAATTACAATAGGAATCTCACGCACGCCAAGAAGTTGAAGAGGCTTGGAAAAGGTTGTGAGACTTACACATTGTTGAAGTGGCCATGCATGTAGAAACTTAGGGCCAATATGCGGTCATTCTTAGTGACCACACCAACATGGTCACTTATCTTAACAAAGCCTATTCCCAAGTTTCCTAGCATTCCATCCCTGCAAAAAATGAAAGAGATCATTGAGAATATTCAAGTTATGTAGTACCAGAATCTTGAACTAAGAGAACGACTACAAAAACAAACACTAGAGGATACCACCCTCCAAACATAGATTGCTCAGGTCATAGTAGCCATTCGGGAGGGTCGAGACCATGCCCAAGGGTTTGTCACGCTGTTCACTCAAAGCTTCAACTTGTGGGATCATTTACAAATCCCTCTCGAGCTCACTACTCTCTATGATAGGACTCACACAATAGAAACATGACATGGTTTCTTTTCCTCCCAGGGAGTGCGTCATTGCATTGCTCACCATTTCCACAAGAACAAAGGAGATCACTATAGCTTGGAACAAGTAGTAGAATATGCAAGAGTTGATCACTTCGATGGTCAATAATTCCTTGGTCTGGTATACTCATCTCTCCAATGTACAATTTGCTTTTGTCCCTCTCATCGAGCAACTTAACATCACAGACCTGACAACCTCTCAGGTCACAACTATGGAAGCCGAGGCAACTATTCATCTTACGCGAGATCTCTAGGGCCATTTGAATGAGCCTGAGCAGAAATATAAGGACTTAGTGGAGGAATTCAAAATCATTGTGTCGTTCGTTGCGACAGGAATTCCCTAAATCCGTTGCTCGAGGAAGAGATAAGTAATAGTGGTGGGGTTTGTTGCCACCCAATTTTTTTCATGCATAAGGAAGTAATCAAGGGGTGCACGTAGGATTGAGTTTTGACAGTGCGAAATAGGACTAAGAGATTATGAATGTGTGTCGGTCCTGGTTTTGATGTGCATAGGAAATCAAGAAGAAGCATGTTGGAATCAAGAAAATAATCATCAGGAAATCCTCTCGAATGATTATTTCTAGTAGCACAAGGAATCACGGAGCTGAAAAAAGATTATCTGTAAGGGAGGTTAAGATTTCCCCGATTCTTGAAGGATATGTGGACTGCAGGCAAGTTCCAGAAGCGTGTGAGGCATATTTGTCAGTCAAGCGATTGGAGAAGAGCAGAAAGTGACAAATATCTCGAGAAGAGAAAGATATAAAAGGAAGAAGTGATATCGGAAATGGGGCTAGCTAGTTGTTTCAAAAGAGATTCATTAAGTCCTTAGCATCGAGATCGCTCTGATCCTGTTGTAATATTGTAGGTATTTTGAATATACTTCTGAGTCTATTATATGTCTAAAGTCTTGAGAGAATGTACATAGTGCAGTGTGTTGTATTCTTGAGTATTTATATAGAGAAGATATAAAATTTTGTGGTTTTCATAGATATATATTTTTCATAATGTATGCCTATATTGTAATGGAATGACATTAGTAATAAATATGCGACAGTTCTAATCTCTTATGTGTCTATCATGTATGATTTGGATATGTGTGTGTATTGTTTTACTTCTTATTCCTAGTAATTTTTCAAATATGAGTCGCATGAATGCCAACCTCGATGGATCTTTGTGTGTTTATCCTTCATCCCTATCACAATACCTTCTAGTCTTTGTGATCCTCTCTACATCTTGGGTGAGACCTTCCTCGACCTTGGACGATGATTGATATGTCAATGCTCTGGGTTTTTTTTTGGTCAACTTTGGATGAACCCTGGGCCTAAGCTCCCCAACGTTAAGAAAGATGCATGCAAGCATGGAAAAAAACACCCAACAAAAATACATAATAATTTACCATATCGGTTCGTTTTATGGAATGCTCTGTTACCAGTGTGTTATAAGAAAAACACATAGGTATCATCTTATACAATGCCAAAATGGAGACTTGATGCATTACATTCACTGAAACACACCAATGTGGTTAAGTGATCTACACCAAGAAAAATGTTTTAAAAATTATCATTGTGGTGCATGTTATCGATGTGTCATAAAAGACAACACACTGTTAAAAAGTGTCTAATTCTCAAAGGAACATAAAGTGTCGGTGTGTTTCAAATAACCAAGTGCACCACATGGTTTATCATTAAAAAATGCTACTACAGCGATGTGTTCCATAAAACCAACCTCACCGAGTTACACAATTCATATGTAAAATGTTTTCATGGGTTGTTTTGTATGACAATCCTTAACCTGTGCACTATATATCACAATGCACCGCTATAGATATCGGTGCTCGACTAACAGTGGTGCACTAGTATGTTAAATTTAACACACCATTGTTTGGTGCCTTATGTCTGATACAGAGCAACGATAACGATGCGTATGAAGTTATTAATAATACCAGTTACTTTTTCACTTTTTGTTTGCAAACATAAACTAATTTTAGTTTTTGATAAATACAAATTAGTTATATTTGTTTGTGTTTTATATTTTAATTTTTTATCTATCTCTCTCTCTATATGTGTGTGTGTGTGTGTTCCTAAAAGGAATTTTATGTGAATCAAATATGATGACGCTAAGCATAGTAGCAGTAGGATCATCTAGAAGAAAAACAATTTAATTCACAAACTACATATGCAAACCTCCACAATTAAATTTTGTGGAGGTTTTTCTTTACGGAGGAAAAAACAGAGGTCACTCTTCAGTGTCTCTCATAATTTAGCGCATGGAATGGATCCTTCGCCACTTCCTCAGTGCTCTGCCTCACATCTCCTCCTCTGTAGGTCGCTCGACTTTCTCCAAGATATCATCCTCATCATTCTTGTAGTCATAATATGAACTTGCATCAATTCACTTGCAGATCACATACCTACACCTCCTCTTCTTCACCTCGAGGGGGATTATTGGATATCTCTTTGAGGATGGGGAGTAATTTCATAGCCCCAAAGTATCTGTAATTGGGGCCCTTGTTGGTGGCATCAGGCTCATCAACTTCATTCCCTTCCAAGTATATCATCTTGGCCCCTACTTTGGAATAATTAGGAATACCAAGCTCCATGATCCGAGCTTCTGAGTGCCCCTTTTCCCTTTTCAACGAGAAAGTACCCTTGTGGATGTCTTAATTAGAACATTGTTTCAACCTCAATAATGATCTAAGATCCATATTATATATATATATATATATATATATATATGACTATACTATCCTTGACTTGCGGGACTGGCCTATGCCTGAGATGCCACGACATAGGTCATATAAGCTGTCAAAATCACATGGGGATCAAACCTAGCCTGGACTGCACCAACCCTTAACATGGTTGGATTTGAGGTGTCCCGAGGGGTTTCAAACCAGTGACTTTCACTTACGAAGTGCCTTAAAAATGCACTCCCTCACCAACTTCTCTAGACCTCGGGGACAAGATCCATATTGTATATTTAATAGAAGTTAAGAAACACATTTGGAAAAAAAAATGGTGATCCATAAGATTTGTCAGCATTCCTTATTGCTAAATATTAAACATTGTCTTGGCCTCGACTACTCCTCCATGAGAGCCTCACCTGTGTAGTTACTAAGAATATCATGTTTCTTATTCTCCATAACCATGTGCTCAATCACTTTCTCATCCAGAAGGGGCACATGGGAAACAAATTATTTCTCTCTTTGTTGCCAATTTCCCTTGTCCTGCTCTCCCATTTTTTTTCCTCATTCTCATCTTCCTCAAATAGGACTAGCTTAATGGAAACAACCTCCCCACTCTTTATCATCAACCTGGCCTCCCTCTAGATAGACTTGATCCTTTTCCACTCCCTCTGTGCTCTAGCCCACATCTCCTCCTCCGTGGGCTGCTTGAATTTCTCTAAGATATCGTTCTCATCATCCCTATCATCATAATAATTGGTGTCAATTCGCTTGTAAATCGCATACCTCGACCTCCTCTTCTTTGCCTCGGGGGGATTATCGAATAGCTCTTTGACATTGGGAAGGAATTTCCAAACCACGCTTGTACAATTGATTGTTGAAAGATGACATGTTACAATATTCCAACATCTAATTGTATAAGTGTGGCTAGAAAATTTCTCCTTGACATCAAATAATATTCGATAATCCCCCGAAGGCAAATAAGAGGAGGTCTAGATATGTGATTTATAAGTGAATTGACATCAATTATTATGGTGAGAGGGATGATGATAACAATATCTTAGAGAAATTCAAGCGGCTCACAGAGGAGGAGATGTAGGACAAAGCATTAAGGGAGTGGCATAGGATCGATTCTATCTAGAGAGAGGTTAGGTTGATGATCAAGAGAAGGCAGGTCATTTCCATTAAGTTGGTCTTATTCGAGGAATATGAGGATGTGGCAAAAGAAATGGGAGAGCAGGACAAGGGAAACCAACAACAAAGAGAGCGAAAGTTTGTTTCCCATGTGCCCCTCCTAGATGAGAAAGTGATCGAGTGCATGGTTTTGGTTAAGAAGAAATATGAGCTTCTTAGTAATTACATGGGTGAGGATCTCATGGAGGAAAATTCTAAGGCCAAGGTAATGCTTAATATTTAGCGATAAGACATGCTAACAAATCTTATGGATCATCGATTGTTTTTCCAAATGTGCTTCTTAACTTCTATTGAAGATACAATATGGACCTTAGGTCATTCTTGAGGTTGACACAATGTTATAATTAATATATCCACCAGGGTCCTTTCTTGTTGAATAGGGAAAAGGGGCGCTAGGACGCTCTGATCATAGAGCTTGATAGTCCTAATTATGCCAAAGTAGGGGCCAATATGACGGACTTGAAAGGGAATGAATTTGATGTTCTTGGTACCACCATCAAGGGCCCCACTTATAGATACTTCGAGGCTATGAAATTCCTCCCCGTCCTAAAAGAGATATTTGATAAGACCCCTTGAGGCGAAGAAGAGGAGGTTTAGGTATGTGATTTACAAGTGAATTGATGCTAATTCATATTATGGCTATAAGAATGACTATGATAGTATCTTGGAGAAAGTCGAACGGTCCATGGAGGAGGAGATGTGAGGCAGGGCACTGAGGAAGTGGCAAAGGATAGTGTCCATGCACCAAATTGTGAGAGGCACCAAAGAGTGATTTCTTCTGCAAAGCACAACCTCTACAAAACTTTAATTGTGGAAGTTTTCATACGTACTTTGTCAATTAAATTTTTTCTTGATGCATTTTTACGTAACAATCACATTGGTGCGCTTTTAATCGTATTGGTATGCTATAAAATGTATAGCACACATGTTTATTGTGTTTCTTCAAATAATGTTGATGTTGGTGTTGTCTGATTTATCAAATGTATTATAAGTACGCTAATGATTTCTATTTTTTTAAATTAAATTTAAGATGTATCACTCATTAGGATTTAGAGTTTCCATATAATGTTTAACTTTAGTTTTATGAAATCGTTTACTTTTGATTGTAATTGTGAAAACTTATAACTATTAATGCCATATAATGTTTAATTCTTTTTCAAGGTGAATTATTTAATTTCTAGTAAGATACAATATGATGATTAAACATGTTTACAAAGAAAATTACTTTTATGAAATGTTATTTTCTCATTTATTTTATTGATAACATTATAATAATTGTTCATAATTAAATTTAAAATTGTTATGTTTTAAAATTTTATTATAATCATAATTATTAAATATGAAAACAAAATCATTAACAATAATGAGTTTAATATATATATATATATATATATATATATATATGAAAGTGAAATCATTAATAATAATGAATTTTAATATACACAATTTTCTTTAAATGAATTTATGGTTTTTTTCTCCACCACCAACTTAATTATGAATCTCATCATAAAGAAATATAAGTATTTGGTTTTGTTAGTGAAGAAATTAATTAATTTGTTAAGGTTAAAAGAATATTAAATTAAATTAATTTTATATTAATATTTAAAAATATAAAAAATATTAAGCAAATAAAATAAACAAAAATCCATGTGTAGAATTTATAGGGAGCTTAGTCCCCAACTTTGATGTAATGATTGTAACATGCAACCAGCCACTTTATAAAACAAATGTCGAATTAAGCAATACATTTACATTAGTTCCATTGAAAATTAAAAAGTACAATTACTCAG
>JZKD02S2137101.1:241722-271647 GCA_000966675.3 Picea glauca | reverse complement strand
AGATGTTGCACTTCCCCTTGAGGTCACCTCGACTGACTCATCTCCTGCTCCAACTGAAGCTTACAAAGCCACTCGGTTCATTGAGAGGATCCAACACATCTTCCAACAGGTTCAGGATATCCTACAGAAGTCCAATGACAAGTACAAGCAGCGCCATGATCAACATCGGGTGCCACATAAGCTTCAAGTGGGCGACAAAGTTTGGTTTCACTTGTAGAAAGAACACCTTATAGGACCCCATTGGAAGATTCTCCCACTCCGCTATGGGTCATACACCATCACAAATTCCATGGGGGATAATTCTTTTGATCTCAACATTCCTCCTTTCCTTGGCCTACACCCAATGTTCAACGTGGATCTCCTTCGCCCTTATTTCCCACCTTTATTGGACACCTTAGATGTAGCAGAGAAGCTGAAACCAACATAGCTCAACACTAAATGAATATAACATGCATCATATGATCATATTGTGGACACATAGATCAAGGGCACTCGACAACAAAGGATCCATCTTTATCGAGTCGTCAAAGCAAGACAACTCTTGCACCAAGGCAAGTGGCTCACCCGAGGCCAAATTCAATAAAAAATTCCTCATCTGATGGGGGAACTCAACACAATGGACAAAATTTCCTCCTAATGATGGAGGTTTGATCAAGGTGGAGATCGGTGGCCACCCACCTTTTCCAACTGGCTCAAAACAGTTTTCTGACAAATTTGGCAATTTATTATTTTTAGCAGTTTTAACTTCCGGGGCCATTTTGAGGACCTAAATGAAGGATTTTCGGGATTGATCTTCTCAATAATAGCCAAAGGAATGATTGAACCCCAAAAATGAATCTCCTCGATGATACCTTTCCAACAGGCTATCATATGCCTAAAACGGAGATCGTATGCAAAAGTTACAACTACGGGAAGTTGATGTACTAACTTACCCAGACGGGGCCCACATGAATTTTGGCGCTTCATCTCCTAGGGTTAGGTTTTTGAATGTCTAGGGATTTTGGCATTCTTTTTTATTGTAAATATTCTTTCAGAGCCTCATTGTAATTATCTTCTTGTGAATGAGCGCAACCATCACATCTCTTCTCAGAGATAAGCCGCCACCATTCCAGCAAGCTTGTTTCTGCTGCATTTTACAGTTTCATCTTATTTCTTTATTGAATAGAAAACCAGTTTTACTGTATCTATGTTATTTTGTATTAAGCACATGTTAATAATCTGTAGTCATTTCGTTCTGCTCATAAAATATGGATCACCCTGAAACTATTTATGAACCCTGCGATATTCCCATGAGTTTGTGTTTGATCGTCGATATGTAACAAGTTTTTCCTATTAAAGTTTCCATATGCATAACCTTTCATGCACATAATATACATGGAAATGTTATGTTTGTATTTGATAATATTCAAGTAATCAGACCGACTATAAAGAGGAACACAAGATGGCATAAGTGCCATTGATTGTTGGGGAGGAACAAATACATGTGAAAGGATAAACAACCCAATATTTGCAACATCTATTTTAGACTTGGCAATCATATAACTATTACCACAAAAAGAGAATTTGGTTCCAACATCGGGCACATGCATGGAAGACGCCCAAGTGCCTTACAAAGCTCGATTGTAACAAGTTTGGTATTTACTTTGCAGATGGATAGGAAGAGGGAAGTCATCACTACCTTCCAACAATTGAAAAGACTTTGGTGTGTACATGGACATTTTTGGTCTTAGCTCATACAACTTTTTGAATCTTCTAGTATTGATGTTTTGGGTAGTATTGATATCATACTTTGGATCAACAAAAGGAAACAGGTTCACCAATTTAGGATGAAACATAGTTGATCTGGATTCCAACATTTCAAAAAAGGAACATATGGAAGTGTTCCTACGTGTCTTTTCTATATCACCTATTGGATTCTTGACTGTAGTGGAAGGTATTAAACTATCAACTTTGGGTAGTTGATCATTAATATAATGGAAAAATGTGACACGTCAAGGGTTTTTCATCAATCATTTACATTTTGAACAACCACATGCCACTGACATATCATAAAAGAGATCCAATTCAAAGTGTAATATCGTTGACCCAGTCTACAGGTTACTAAAAGATGGCATGTTACAATTGGTAAGGTAAAAAAACTATTCATTTTCATTAAACATTTTCCTACGATATATTTCTCCTAATAAGAGCTTGCAACATTTTCGGACTGATGGAATATCTTGTTGATTTGAACTTGATCCTGATTTATGATCCTACAAAATTCAATGAACAATTATTGAAATGCATGTGCATAAATGACATAACTTCAATCAAATAAATGAATTACAAATACAATCTAGACTAGAATGAGCTGGAATCTTAAGTATCGGCCATTTGATATGATTGGAATGAGATGGAACTTGCAACGATATGGAATGAGCTAGAATTTGAAGTATTGGCCATTTGATATTATAACCTTTTTTTCCTTGCATTTGAGCGAAAACCATCATCAATAAGTGTATGAATTCGATATTAAAATTTATCGATGTGTTTAATTATTTTCTTATGCACCGATGCATCTGTATATATAGAACACACCAGTACACTACACTATGAAATGCATCGAACCATGATCTCCGTTAAAACCTCTGCAAAGAAAAATATCTATAAATTTTAATAGCGAAGGTTTGAATTTATATTTTGTCGATAAAATTGGTATCGGTGCATTTTTACATATATATGCACTAGGAACATTAATCTGTGTGCACACCAATTTGTTGAATTTTTTATTTTTTTTAAATATATAGTTTACTAAGTGTTTTTACATACAAAGTGTATCAATGCGCTTTGTATGTGCACCGATACGATATATACAATGAAAACAAACAACAACAAAAAAGAGAGGGAAATTCATTTTTCAAAATGTATTTGTTTACAAATTAAAACACTATTCTTATTTTCATTCTTTCAACAAAATTTAGAGGGAAGATCTGTGGAAGAGAGATTTACCACGAAAGACTTTGGAGTGGCTTGATTTTTTCAAAGTGCCAAATTTGGAAGGGATTCATAGGGAGCATACAAATATGCAGAGAAGAAATTTCAAGTGTGTGATTTTATTCTACTGATCATTTCAATCTTTCCCTATTTGATTCAAACTATTTTCAATGCATGTTAAAAAAAATAAAAGGGCTTCATAGTTACCTTCGGTATTGGAATCCCTAGATTTCTTGTTGTTTCTTTTGGTTCCCCTCTTTTTTTAAGAAATAGATTTTTATAGGGCTTATTTTTTTAAGAAATACATTTTATAGGATTTATTTAGTTGCATATGGGGTGTTTGGTATCCGTTGCAGTGATACCACTCATTGCATCAGATCCAAAACCTTTTCAACCCTGTCAGTGTTAGTGATTTTATCAAAAAAAAAATTGTGGTACACATGTGCACTGTATAGGAAAATCGCACTGGTGTGCACTGTACAAAGGTGGTGACCCATTGCTCACTTTATAGCAAAGCGTACCAAGGCACATATATCTATGAAAAGCACCGATTAGTCGAAAAAATAAATAGTATTGATTTTCTTATCATATGTGTACATGTTAGCAGTGTGCATTGACTAATAGTATGGATTGGTGCACATATATTTTTTATGCCCCAATGCATTCCATTTAATGACACGCACCGAAATACTAGATCGTATAAAAATTTTATAATTTCTATTTTTTATGTTTCTTGATTTATTTTATACAAGATGCTTGATACAAGTTCAAAGAAAACATCGTATTGCGGTGAACACAATGGTATCTCATCTCAAGAAGAGAGGGAGGCAATTTCTTTAAGTTTTATTAAAATTTTTATATATTTGAAATATTTGTAAGTTTAAATTAATGATGGGTATTGGTTAATGCATTTCATGCAATGCAAAAACTTGAAGAAACTAGCTAAGATTGTTCACAATCTGAGTGCAAAAGAGCATAAACGCTTTATGGAAATGTTGAAAAGAGATGAAACATGTGGATCGAAAGGTAATCAACATTAAATTTTTCTTTGACTTTTTACTAAAAATGAATTTTATTAACATGAATCACTAACAATTTTAAACACTCAATTTCATAATTTTTTAATGTTATGCAGGAATCGATAGCAAGGGAATGGAATATTGTCGTAAGGGGACAAAAATTCTTAAGGGTGTAAATGATGATGATGGATTGGTCATTAGTTCATCTGGAGTAGTGCTTGAAGTTAATGAGAAGGGAAAATTGTTTTATAGAGCTTTGATGGATATAGTGGAAAGAATGTATAGACCTAATTTGCACTTACAATACAAAAAAAAATCCAAGGACTCCAAGAATCAAGTTATATTTACACTACAAGAAGTTTTTCTGAAGCAATGGTCAATGAGATTCGTGAGACTTGCAATAGAAAAAAATTACAATAATAAATAGGAGTCATATTAAAGGTATTATTACTAAATTTGTTTTTCTATAATATGTTCCAATAATTACCAAATTATTTTATTTTGCTATATTTACTTTCATGTCCATTTAAAAGAATATATTGTACTTTTTCGTTTTTCAAGAAGATTATGAAAATTCCAAGCGACAAACAAGGAGAAAGTCAATACATGTCGGTATGGATGTCCAAAAAAATGTACAAGGAGATGGTAAAAGAAATGAACATGATTGCATCACAGGAGGATGCATCCCAACAACAACATGCATTAGAGGTATGTGATCATTCATTTATTCTTTTATGTACTTCGAATGTATTTATCATATTAAATACTAATTTTAATTGTTTTGTTGCAGAAAAAAAAAATGGAACCCAATCAACACATAAGATAGGATGACAAGGAAGAAAAGGGTTGATCTCAAAGTTTGCAAGTACCTACATTTTCGACGTTACTTAAGTTTTCATATTTGTTGTGATATTTATATTTAAATAATTGATTTACACCGGTCCATGGATGTCTTCTAATAGGTGCTAGCATACAAATAAGAGCCAACAAAATAATTGATCAACATTGGGTTAACTAAGGGTTGTAAGTATATGTTGAAGTATCAAGGTTTAATTGAACAATTTGTAAATAGCTATGTTGTTTAATTTCCCTTGTTTTATAATTAATGGAACAATAAGAAACCTTTATAGTAATTATATTGACTATGTTTTTTCATGGCGTATTAAACATGAAGGCAACAAAGTATGGGGAGGAGCAAACATAAGATCTTTTGTTACATGGCATGAGACAAAACTTTGAAATCATGTGTATGGTTTTGATCACTCATTTCTATGATACACTTTTTTATTTACTCAATCATGTATGTTCTACTATATTATAAATGTAGGTTTACTTATTCCACTTTATTTCTATGTAATTTGTAGATGGAACATGATCAATTGGAATGTCAAAAACAAGTCGAGCAAGAAAACATTCATTTAAATATCCAAAGTACAATATTGCCTACAATTGATCAAGAAATGAGGAATGCACACAACTCGAGCAATGAAAACAGTTCAAGAGATGAATCTCAATCAATATAATTGAATGTTACTACAAGTTGTATGTTTTGGAATATCAGTCTATAAAAATCAGGGATTTTTCTTAATGTAGTGGACATAATGTTCCAATTGCATGAGGACATGTTACCAATTAGTGTAACAATTACATATTGGTTCCATTTTGATTATTTTGGACCTTTACGTTGTAACATTTTGTATGACCATGGATATTTTATTCATATATAATAAAATGGGTTTGTTATTTTATTGCATTTTCAAATGTTGTAAAATGTTGCATTGTTGATTAATTAAAATGTGAATGATTTACATTGTTGCAAAAACAAATGTGTAATCTATTGGATAAGGCATTAATGCAATCATTATATCAAAATGAAATAACATAAATATAAAAAAAAATATTATTATAATATATATTTGTAAAAAAAATAATAATAAAATATAGACATATGGGTGCATTCTTATGAACTCACACAATGGTGCCTAAAATAGTATAGAAATCAGTGTTTCTTAAGGGGTTATATGCACCGGTGCATATTAAGCACATTGAAGCACCGGTGCACATTAATTATATTGAAGCATCGATGCATATAATGTGTGATAATATATATCATTTTAAAATTTTACAGTGGGCATACGATAAATACACTCCATCTCTTTAAATATAATAACAACATCGGTGCTTTAAATAAAATAAATGCACCTCGAATATTCGAAATTTTAGTACATTTCGGTGCACAGGGTAATTCAAACACGAACATGTATGAATAATATAAGCACTGGATGGACATAAAACAAAACCGTATCAGTGTTGCATACAACAAAATGGGAATCTGGGACATAATAAATATAAACACACCAGTGTGTTTTCGTCCTATATACGCACTGAGGAATTAATGTAATCGTGAACCAACAAGTTTTCGTTTTATGTACGCATTGGGGAATTTCATGTAATGGCCCATCAATGCCTATTCATTTTATCTACACATTGGGAATTTATGTAATGGCGCACCAATGTATTTTTGGTTTTATGTACGTCTTGGGGCATTTTATGTAAGGTAGTTCTTGTGAGTTTTATGTTTAGATACGCACCGAGGTGTTGTATTTAATGGTGCACCGATGCATTTTGACAATAAAAGCATCGCAAAAAAACATCTGCTACAACCTACGCCCACCCAAAAAAATTTAGTTATATGGAACATTCGTTAAAACCTCCACTAAAACTTCCGTAGCCAATAGAGGAGGTTGTAGAAGAGGTTTTTTTGAAATTTTTTCCAAATTTTGTAACACTAAAAACCTTCGCAAAAACATCCACAAGAAGGTGATCTCCTTGTACTAGAGGCACTATCTATAGAGTTGACTTTGACATCTTGGCCTATATGGCTACTACAAAATCTCTCCTCCTCTATTGTACTCTCAAAATATGTCTCCTAGGTGCTCTATTCAACTATGGAATAACTACGGTGCTAAATAATGGAACCCCTTCTCCTCCTAGCAGCCTCATATTTAACATCATCTGATAGTCATCTAGGGGCAGGGTTTTGAATTCCTCAACCCTCAATTGTGATAATGTTTTGGACCTTATATAAAATTATTGAAAGTTCACATGTGGCTAGCCCCATATGTGTGTGTAAAGGGGTATGACATGGCATCCACTCATACCATGGTGATAAACGAGGTAGGTCAACTTGTGGGAGGCATAACTTTTGCATACAAGCTCTGATTGAGGCATTTGACACACTATTGGAAAGGTCATGGAGTTCAAAACAATGTCAAGGGAGCATGTGCAAGTTCTAGACATATAACCACAAAAAAAAATCATTCAATGCCTCAAAATGGCTCCAGAAGGTTCTGGACCTCAATTTTCCAAATTGGTACTTGCCACTAAAATGGTATTGCAAGTTGATTCCTTTAATTTTTTCCACTCTAAAAGCATCGATATAGATGAAAAATAATATAATGATCCAATATGGATCATTCAATGTTTCGCATATCCTTGGCACCACCTTTAGATATTTTAGATATATGCTCAAGGATCACAGTAACAATCTTAGCAATATGTGCAATCTGCAATAAAAGGAAAGAGAAATGAAGAGACTAAATAGAAATAGCAAGGGGTAAAGAATGAGAATTGTCATTGAATATCTCTCAATGAGTTGTTGATTCACAAAATCCACCAACACAACATCTATTTGCTAGAACCTTGTTTATCACAATATTTAATGAACATTCTTGGCTTACTTGCAATGTTTCCTTTTCCAATGGTCATTGGTGTAACATCTATGGTCAACCTCATCACATTCCCTTTTCCATAAATATTTTCATCATAAATCATAGACATAGGCAATGAAAACATGAGGAGAGGATACATTCCAAGCATCTGAACCTATCCTAGTTAGTGCTAGTAGCAAAAAAAGAAAGTTTAATTTCTCTTTCTATATCCACTGTTGATCTATCAAAAGAATATCCAAATGCATATCATTTTCCAATGGCTTAGTTTTACTTGCAATGTTTACTTTTATAGTTTCCACTAAAACTTTATAGCTTGAAGTAATTACATGTAATAAATCATCTATTGATTATGTCATTGATGGAGTTGTGGATTTAGCAACACCACCAACTACTAAAGAAGCAATTTTAGATGCATAAGTAGAATTTGCACTATTTTTTTTCACCATTGGGATTAGTAGCACTAGACTTAGTAGTCTTTGCACTAGCACCAGGGTTTTCAAATGATAATATGTCGGCTATGTTGGGCTCTTCTTCAAACCAATCAAAATATTCAATGGCGAGACTTATCGCTCTTAGCTTTATTGGAGAGAGACTAATTAGTCATAACATCAAAAGGACTTGTAGAATATCTCACCTGAGCAGACTGAATAGTAACACTTACATAGCTCATCATATCAGTCGTCAGTACATGTAATTTGTTTGAAGAAAGTGAAATCATAATGCATTCAAAACTTCAACATGGAGGGCACACGAAACACTTTTGGGGAGGGTCGAGATACTTTTTTTTATTTGTTGATGATGGGAGTTGACACAATCAACAGGGAATGTAGATGGATCAATGCTACCAATTATGTAATTTGTATCAAACTCTCTCTTTGCAATCAAGTGAAACCCTTCATCTTTTCCCATAGAAATGATTTGCCAACATTTGTTGCATTGTTTTCAATATGTATATACCAAAGCATTTTTATCTCACCCACTAATCCATTCCTATAGAAGATGTTCACCTCACCAACTAGTGACCCCTGGAAAAAAAAAATGGTTTTGCCATGTGTTAATATTAACAATTGTGCCAACAAGGTTTTTGAGGTTTAAGAATCAACACACAATATTGACATGATATTTTAGTGCAATAGCACTGGCATTTGTGTGGTGCTATATTATATTTTTTTCAAATTCTTTATTGTATCGAGTCCCAAATTCCTCATGTTGATCAATATTAACGAGATTGTTTATGGCAGTTGTGTACTTAGGTTGATGCACCTATGCAAATTAGAGTAATAGAGTTTGAACATCTTGTCCATTTCATATTGATATTAACTTGATAAAAATAAATAAAAACATGATAAATGAGATTTATATATTCATATTTGATGTGTATGTATACAACCTTCCAATTTACACTAATAAATCAATTCATTTTACAATGATTTCCCAATTTACACTAATCAATCAATTCATTTTACAATGATTTCCAAGCTCATAAGTGTTATTTGATACTAATAACTTTTCCAAGTTCATAAGTGTCATTTGATACTAATAACTTGTGAAAGAGTAAAACCTTTTATCCTTAGATTCTTAAATCAACCAACTCAATTTTCAAAAAATTTACAAACAAAAATCCACATACTTAAAAATCTTTAACTCAATTTTGAAAAAATTTACAAACAAAAATCCATACTTAAAAATCTTATAAAATATTAAAAAAAAAATATTAATCATTTTACCTTGTTTTCATATATTTTCCTAAATTCATCTTACTTTCCTAAATTCAAATATATTAAATCTTTCTTAATCTTTTTTACTAAATTCATCTCCCTTTACTAAATTCAAATATACCAAACCTTTCTTAACCACTTGAACTTACCTTTATATATTTTATTCATATATTTTCCTAAATTCAACTTACTTTCCTAAATTCAAATATATCAAATCTTTCTTAATCATTTTTACTAAATTCATCTCACTTTACTAAATTCAAATATAGCAAACCTTTCTTAACAAGTTGAACTTACCTTAATATACTTTATTAAATCTATTTTACTTAATTAAATTCAAATCTTAATAATTTGAACTTATTTTAATATATTTACTAAATTCATCTTACTTTATTAAATTCAAATATGAAAGTGTACACTACTAACATTTTAGCTTACTTTTATATATTTTACTAAATTCATTTTATTTTATTAAATTCAAATCTTAATAATTTGAATTTACTTTAATATTATAATAATAATAATAATAATTTATTTTTAAAATCATGACAAAGCCAGATATCAAATTAGTTTATAAGATTCATTTGTTTTGAGATAAGGGACCCCTTTTATCTAACGATTTTATTAATAAAGTCTACAAAAACATACATACCCTACCCCTTCTAAATTTGAACTTACTTTATTAAATTCAAATATCAAAATATACACTGCAACACTTTGTTAACAAAATATATTATTTTATATTAACAAAATCGTGTGCAATGCAATACTTTGTTAGAAAATATATCAGTCAAACATTTTATGGAATGATCTAAAAACATCATTACAGTGACTTTATATTCTACAAAGTGACCATTTTTTCTAATTTTTTATTTAACTTATTTTCTATATAAAAATGTCAATCCACCTAATTTAAAAACGATGCCTTTTAATTTCATATGGAACTAAGATTACGATAATCATGATTTATGAATTATGATTTATTAATTATATTTTTTTATATAAATAACCAAGTTTAATTTTCAATTGAGTTGTTCTTAAAACAAAGGAAAATACTCGAAAGTTTGCCCAAACTTTATAATCGGATTAAAAATATAAAAAAAACAACCATAATTAACCAACAAATTTATATTCCTCAATAAAATATATGTTTACATAGAAATATAAAGTTGAAACAATTTAGTACATAGAAATATAAAGTTGAAACAATTTAGTACATAGAGATATAAGAATATGATACATGGTTAGTTTTTAGTTTTAAAGTTGTTTATCAATCATTTTTGAATAATACTATGCATTCTATGTAAATAAGGTTACGTGGCAGCGTAGTCTCTACCGGGTTGAATTGGGATAGTGGAAACTGCAGCGGAGATGTGGTAAGCAACATGAAGTATAGGTGGTATCCATGCAGTAAATGACACGTGGCCTCTAGAGCCTCATTTATCTTTTGAAAGTATATAACAAAATACAATTTGTGCATAGTGGAAGATAAAAATTTATGACGACACAAATATGAAAGGAGATAAAAAAAGTAGTTTAATTTGAAATATATTAAATAAAACTAAAAGTCAGTTACATATTCCTGGAAATTTCAATGTGTTTGTCATATAGACTGGGATTGGGGCTCCCGCAGACCATAAGAGAAATATGTACAAGAAACAGGACTGTAGAAAGAAAGAAGTGGGCGACGGTAGAGTGCAATACCTGAATTTTGTTTTTTTGAAAGGTATCAGTCTTTGGCTAGACATTTCTATTTAAAAAAGTGGAATAATTGGGCTGATAAACAAAGCAGGATGCGATTAGTAGACTTACAGTGATGGTACCTTGCTATTTGTTTGCGGATGTCTTTTCATTAATGTCGTCGACGACTGCTGGAATCGTGGAAACTGCATGTTTTCTTTCATCAGCGGCCTGCTTCAATTCGCTTTCGATCCATTCTTCAATGTAGCTTCTCATTGGCGCGATGTTGATCTCATTCTGGATTTTTATGTTGAAAAGTTCATTTTCTAATTCCCCAAAGTCGATAGAAAGATTACGCAGAGCCTGATCAATTCCCTCATTCTATACTGAATAGTCAACTAGCCAGTCGTCAACGTGATCTTGACCATATTCAAGGATGTTGTAAAAATTTTCCAAAGACAACGCCTTAAACATATCAACTTGTTTATCGAAGTCTTGTCTAGTTAAGGGCAAGGAGTTGACGATTAAGTTGGGGACCTGGAAGTTGTTGGTCCTTCCGACTAAGTCTATTATGGACAACCTTATGAATAATTTTTCTTTCTTTGATATGGCTTGTTCACATGAATGAACAATGAGATGCAGGTTCTTCACTTTTTCTTTCCAACGTGCATTTAATTGACCGATCCAGCTTTTGGATGGAAGATCTTGTTGTCTTCTTCTTGTTTCTATCATGTTGTTGACAATGGTGCCAAAAGGAAGGACCGTGTTTAAATAGAAATATTCTTCATATTTTAACTCCGCCTGCAAATGTTCAAGCAAATTATGTGCCTTGGTTCCAAGGGAAGTCGTGGTTTGTGATGTTTCTCACACCTCAGTAACCAGTTCCATTATTTTTTTGATATTGTTCTCCACATATCTTCTATAGGATGTGAGGAGGTTGGAGGATCATTTTAACTTGGCTGCAGGGGTGGCAGACATGGCTATTGCCAAGGATTGGCAAGCAATGGCATAGGAATCAAAGCCTCTTCCAATTCATTGACCTAGTCCTTCAGTCTGGCATTCTCGGCCCCGATGCCTCCAATGGAATCATGAAGTGCATCTCTGCTCGCTATGTGAAGTTGACAAATTTAGGACAGCTACATGTTCGCATGGTTAAACACTGAACGCGATTTTCCTTTCTTGTTTTTTACATTTTTTTTTCAATAATCAATTTTTTGGACTGGCTATCAAAAACAACGCTCTGGAACACGAAGGATTCATCTTCGTCAAAATTTTCGGTATCAGATATTTCCATTGGACGACTATGATGTATGGCATCTCCGTGTTGATCAAGGTAGTGGAGTATGCTATTCAAATCAGACTCAAGTTCCATGTTCTCATGCTGAATTTCAGGCTCTTCCACCTGTCCCACTTTTTTTTTCTCTTCTTGTCTACTGGAAGCTTGTGAGAACTATCAATTTTAGAGTGAGGAGGGTCGTTATATCCTCCTCTGTTTAAAGAACTCTGAGTTTCTTTGTTGTTGTGGTGGGCCATTGGAGCGATGCTCCAGGATGTCGTACTTTTGGGAGTGTTATTCATCGATTGAACACTCTTGTCACCGGGGCCTTTTCCTTGTTGCCTATATAATTTAGTGTTGCTTTGCAATGTGTCTAGGTCATTGGCATCAGAAGCAGGAGCATTGCCGCCAGTGTCTCTGTTTTCGGTCAAGTATTTTTTGAAAAAAAAATTGTCAAAGCCAAGTGTTTGTAAATGTTGTAGAAATATTTTATCAAGGTTGAACCCTCTTAGGATTTCATCATATCTCGAGTTCAAGTTGCTAGAATGCGCTATGAATTCATCAATTTTGTTGACGTTCTTCAACACGAAGTCCCCGAATTTCCAAGGCAGAGAAATGACTGTTTTTTTCTCTTCTTTTGGAATAGATGCAACCAATAGTTGTATTGTCGTGCTACTTCTCTGACAAACATTATGTCTGTAATGTGACATGGAAGGAGAGAAGGTTTTTCCCTGGAGCCAAAAATCCTTATCATAGTGTAATTATCCAAATGTTCAAGTTTCCCCTTCCTATCCAAAAAACTGGTTGCGTGTTCAGATATGCGGGGAGCATCTTCTCTTACAACAAAACTTTGAAATCATACACAAAGCCATTAAAAACCTCATAAAAACAGTGAGAGGCCTTGCTTCCACAAGGCCTGGTACTAGAACGTTACTGGGTCTAATTCCCAGTTGACATTCTTGGATAGAGATAGTTCTGGAAACTGACAGCAATGTGCTATTGCAAAAACTAAGTAGGATGACATATAAAATTTCTTTTCCCTTTTAAAGCTTGACAATTGGGAACAAATTTCATGGGAAATTAACTCGCCCCATTCAAAAATGGCTTGTTCCTTGACTGTGAAATACAAAATATAAAGAGCCATCTAGGAAATAGTTGTTGTGGACTCCTGTCCCGTTATTCTTGTAAACAACCAGGCAATTTCGCAGAATGGATTTCTAAATGAACTAACCTGCAAGCTTGTGATATCTTTAGGAACTACAATCGGGTTTTCCAATAAATGGGGCAAGAGGTCCAACCCGTTATTATGCTTTGCTAGGAACTTTTTGGAATCTTCTCCTTTGAACGTCAATGTTGGCTCCAACAATATTAAAATCTGGTGGAAGACCTGAGGTGACAAAGAAACATAAGAGCGGACCCGCAGTGGAATAATTATTTTGTCTGAAATAAATTTATCGACGCACCAAGAGACCAACTCCTTATAATCAAAAACTTCAGGGACACAACCTACACGAGCAATCCCAGAGGTCCAAATTACTTTGGTTTGGGTGACAGGGGTTGAGTAATAAGAATATTCCTTGGACCACTGGAAGTTTTGGTCCTCGCACCAGAAGATGTTCATTGTATCTCCACAGAACTGTTGTCGAGATGATGCCATAGGTTTATGATAACGTTGGTTTTCTCTAGACGATGGTTGAAATGAACAGTTGGAGCCGATATTATAACTCTCCGCAAAATATTGGTTAAATGGTTATGAATGGGAAATCTCCTCGAGCCTTTCGCTGATTAATGACAATTTGTATGGGTGGTGCATGATGAACTGTTAGTAGTAAATCTTAATTATTGCATATTTAGAAGTGCGAAGGTGGAGGGTACGACGAAGAGCAATTAAGGATTGGAGGTTTCGTGAACGTGTCAAGCCGACGATGTGCGAACAACATTTCATGATTTTGAAATCAACACTCGGAAGGGATAATATAACCCTCCGCAAATCTTGTTTTAATGTGTATTAATAGGAGATCTCCTACTGTTCCTGCACGACGAGTTGCTAGAATTAAATGTCACTAATTGCATATTTAGAAACAAGTTATATATATATATATATATATATATATATATATTTTTATTATAGACAAGTGCGAAGGTCACATAGATGAGGGAGAGAAAGGAACGAATGGCAATGTCTAAAAAGTGGTTGGACGGAATTCAAAATAGGGTTACGGGGGATACTCAAGAGAGGCGAGTGTCCCACGGTCAAATTTTATGTATCGAAATTTTTTACTGCAAAACGTGTAAAATAGAAGAGATCATGATGGGGGAGTTCAATGGCCGGTTTGTATATTTGCGGAATTCTAAGAAAGTGGCTAAGTATGAAATAGGGAAACGGTCGGTCAAACTTATTTTTAGAATCAAAGATTGAAGATTTCATGAACAGACCAACCTGACGACGTGTAACTGACATTCCATGATGTTTGAAATTAAAACTCGGAAGGGATAACATAACCATGCAAAAATTTTGGTTTTATGCGTATTAATGGGAGACTTCCTCAAATCCTGGTTTAGCATTAATGCTTGCTAATTGTGTACTTAGAAATAAAATCTTATATATAATTGCTAATTGCAAAAGGGCGTGGGCATAGGAAACAACAATTAGGAAATGAAAATTTCTTGAACCCGACAATCCGCGGAAGAAATTTGAAGAAATGGTGTAGTATGGAAAGAAGATGGATGTGCTTCAAAATGGGGTGACAATAGTTCCACAAAAGACGTGAGGACCCGACGGTCAAATTGTATGTCTCGGAAGTTTTCAGTGCAAAATGTACTATATATATATATAAACATTTTTTTATTATAGACAAGTGTGAAGGTCACGAAGATGAGGGAGAGAAAGGAACGAATCGAAAGGTCTGAAAAGTGGTTGAACGGGATTCAAAATAGGGTTACGAGGGATACTCAAGATAGGCAAGTGTCCCACGGTCAAATTTTATGTATCGAAATTTTTTACTGCAAAACATGTAAAATAGAAGAGAGCATGATGGGGCAGTTCAGCGGCCGGTTTGTATATTTGTGGAATTCCAGGAAAGTGGCTAAGTATGGAATAGGGAAGCATTCGGTCGAACTTGTTTTCAGAATCGAGGATTGAATATTTCGCGAATGGACCAACTTGGCAATGCACAAATGACATTCCATGATGGTTGAAATTAACAGTTGGAAGGGATAATATAACCATCCAAAATTTTTGGTTTTATGCGTATTAATGGGAGATTTCCTCAAATCCTGGTTTAGCATTAACGATTGCTAATTGCATACTTATAAATAAGATCTTATATATAATTGCTAATTGCTAATTGCATACTTAGAAATAAGATCTTATATATAATTGCTAATTTCTAATTGCAAAAGGGTGCGGGCACAAGAAACAACGATTAGGAATTGGATATTTCTTAAACCCGCCAACTCAACGATCTGCGAAATAAATTCGAAGAAATGGTGAAGTATGGAAAGCAGACAGTCGGGCTTCAAAATGGGGTGAAAATAGTTCCACAGAAGATGTGAGGACCCGACGGTTAAATTGTATGTCTTGAAATTTTTCAGTGCAAAATGTGTACCATGGAAGAGGGCATCATAGGTAGACTGTAGTATGAAAGACGGTATGATCTGAGTCCGGTTGTAAATTTGTATATTGCGGAAGTCACGGTATTGTTTGCAGGTCATGGAACAATATAAGTCCAATCTAGAGACTACCTACTGGGAATCCACAATCGGAGAAGTGACTGGGTATGGAATGGGGAAGCAGCCAGTTAGTGTCGTGATATAAGAGCATGAGTGAAAACGTGAACCTGCAAGTCCGCCTACCCATGCAACTAGACATTTTCAAAAAAATGAATAAGTGACGAGAAATATAAAGTTCAGGGAAAAGAGAAATGGATAATTGGCTAAGCATAGAAGACGGAAAAGAAGGGCTAATATATTCACATATGTAATAGATATCCCATTTCCTACCAACATATATACTTGGAAAGAAGTGCGAAGGTGGCGGGCACAAAAAAAAATGACTAGGAATACGATCTGCGAGTTTGCTTGGTTCTTGGTTGTATGCTTTGTCTGTCAATTTGTATATCATGGAACTTTGAGTCTTGTTTGCAAGACACATAACAATAGAATTGCATTTTTTTAGCCAGAAAACCCGCGAGTCCACCTATCAATTTGTATAGCATGGAAATCTAGGTGTTGTTGGTAGGACACAGAACTATAGAGGACATGATTTTCCCTTTAATATAACCCCTGTGACGCAAATGTAGTATGTGGCTCATTTTTAGCACTTTTCCATCTGTAAACAATCACAATCTTGAGCCCGCCAGCCTTCGAGTCTGTCTGTCAATTTGTTTATCATGGATCTTTGAGTTCTGTTTGGAGGACATGGAACAATAGAAGTGCAATGTTGAGCCAACCAGCCCGCAAGTCCGCCTGTCAATTTGTATATCGTGGAACTCTGGGTGCTACTTGTAGGACACAGAACAATAGAGGCCCAATTTTGAGCCCGCCAACCCGAGAACCCACGATAAAAAAGTGGCTAAGTATGGAATGAGGGATCCATACATGAGGGAACCCTTGTCGGCATATTTTGAAACCTATGGCAGAGGTTCAGGTGTTGTTTGCAGGCAAAAAAATAATGAAAGTTCAATATAGAGCCTGGGTGTCCAGGAATTCGCGATTTGAAAAGTGCCTAGGCATCAAATGGCTATTGGTTGGTCGAAGGCATTTTTGGAAAAAAAACTAAGCAAAGAGAAAGAGAGAGTAGAGGGGGAAAACAAACAACAATTTGGTCAAGTATATAAGAGGGAAAAGAAGGTCCAATATATTCGAATTTGCAATAGATATTCCATTTCCTAGCAAGATCTTTTCTATGTGTTGCTGGATAATTTGTATACATATTGTACATACTTGGAAAGAAATATGAAGGTAACGGACGGAGGAAACAACATCTAGAAAATTTGAAATTTCTTGAACCCACGAACTCGACGATCTCCCAAAGAGATGTCAAGAAATTGTCAAGTGTGGAAAGCAGTCAGACAAGCTTCAAAATAGGGTGATGGATTCCCGAGGAGTTGTATGGCCCTGAGTTTCAAATTGTATATATCGGAACATTTTGGGGAAAAATGTGTAACACAAAGGAGGGGATGATGTGGGAGTCCATAATTAAATCTTTATATCACAAAATCCGGAGTGCTATTTGCAGGTGACAGAACAATGGAAAGTGTAATTTAGACAAAGGGGAAGCGGTTGCTCGAAACGTGTGAATCCGCCAACCCGCATAACAAGGCATTTTCAGAAAAAAATGATTAAGTAACCAGAAAGAGAAACTACAAGGGATAAAAGAGTGGGAAAATAAAAAGGCGGAGGGCAATTTTCGTAAGCGCGAATTGGTTTCAAGCAAGCCCCATTGTTGCAAAACCATCATTTTCTAGTAATTGTCAGCAAATGCTTTGTTGAAGATTAGATTTTATTGCAACTTGTGGGTGTAAGTGTGTTCTTGATACATTCTTCCATGACTGCAACATATTAACTTAAGTATTAAACGTCTTGCATTATGGGTTGTTAACATTAAAGCTTAATAATTGCATGTCTAGAAACAAGAATGACAATCTTGCTGCAACATTGTGATTTGGTATTGCTATGTTCTATCTGCATTGCAAATATAATTGAACATTGGTTTGAAACTGTGTGTAATTCATTTTTTGTTTGCATAAAATCCTGATGGATCGAAAAAGTACATTGTCATATAATTGTTAGATGCTCCATTTTAGAAAAAATTACCTAAGCAAATACAATATTGAAGAACTATGAGACTATCGAACCATGCCAATGAGAAGAGGTGTTAAATCCAGAAAAGAAGTAGCAACCAAGACTCCAAGACAACTTTTTTTAATAGAAAATCCATTTAAAGAAAAAAGAACACTGAGAACTATACATTTATCCTTAGTAATTGGACCCAGTTCTTTGGGCCAAAACATTGAACATATCTTCCACAAACATAGGCGCGGGATACACAACATGCAAGGGCCATCAAGATGCTCTTCAACATGCATACAAAACTGATTACCGTGCCTTTTTTTTAAGGAAATACTTGAATTTTTCTCCTCAATGGATCATCTTGTGGTAAAATTGATAGTTCTCAGAAGCTTCCCATGAGGAAGAAGATGAAAAACATTGTAGGGAAAATGGAATAGCCCTTAACTGAAATTTAGGACACACCAAGAAACCACCTCTCCACAGTTGAAAACTTCAGGGACACAGGTTGCACGTGCAATTCCAGAGGCCCAAATTAGTCTATTTTGGGTGGAAGGAGATGAATAGTAGAAATATTCCTTGCACCAGTGGGAGTTCTGGTCCTCATTCCCTAAGATGTTAATCGTATATCTAGAGAACAGGATAGTAGTCCGGCAATTGAATAGTTTTTTGGCTTGAAATACATCTCTGGGAGCATCAACATATCATTTCCTTACAATGAAAGTATTCTGCCCAAAAAAGACTAATTTGGACCTCTGGAATTCCTACTTTCGAGCTGCAAAGTGGCTATTGCATTCAACATCGGTTTCTTTTATGAAACTCCTTCTTTTTGTTTTTTTAAGACCGCCATCACTGAGACGAGAAGTTTCTCCTGTCATGATTGATTTCAATTTGGGCACAGGAGTGGGAACAGTTTATGTATGTCCATCATCCATTGTCTTATCATCGTCCATCATATCATCTTCTTCTGTATCGGAATCCATGGTATCAACCTCTGTGCCAACCATCAATGCAACTGGGCAGGTTCTCTGAGAAGGAAGGTTTGCCTTGGAATTCTTTGTCTTGAAATATATATCTCAGTGTACCAAGGGACCATCTCCTTTTTTGCTCCTGGGCAGAGGGAGATGAGTAGTAAGGATATGCCCTGGAATACTGGAACCTCTGGCCATCATGCTCGAACGTGTTCATTGTATCTGGATAGAATTGTTGCCACAAGTTAACAATAATTTTCGTTTGCTCCAAATGATGTTTGAAATGAAAATTGGGGAGGGATAATATAACCCTCCGCAAATCTTAGTTTAATGTGTATCAATGGAATATCTCCTCGAGCCTTTCGATGATCAATGACAATCTCTAGGGTTCGCGCGTAATGAGTTGTTACCATTAAAGCTCACTAATTGCATATTTAGAAAAAAGTGTGAAGGTGGCAGTGATGACGAAGAGCGATTAAGAATTAGATATTTCTTAAAGGCGCCAACCGATCGGTGCATGAAAGAGATTGCATCATGTTTGAATTGAATACTTGTAAAGGATAACACTCTTCTCCACAAATCTTGGTTTAATTCGTAGTAATGTCAAATCTTCTCCGGCCTTCTGGACATTAATGCCAATCTTAACAGTTCCTGCACGATGAACTACTAGCATTAAAGATTAATAATTGCATATCTGGAAAGAAGTACGAATGTAGCAGTGATGGGGAAGAGCGACCAAACATTATACATTTTGTCCACCCGCCAACCTGCGAAACAGATTCCAAGAAATGCCCAAGTATGGAAAGCGATTGGTCGGGTTACAAAAAAAAGGGTCACAAGATATACCCAAGAGACGTGAGGGGCCGATGGTCAAATTGTATCTCAGTGACAGATTTTAGCCATTAATTTGTATATCACAGAATTTCTAGTGTTGTTTGTGTGTAGAGGAACAGTGGAAGCGCAACGTCAAGAGGGAAATTTGTATATTGCGGAACTTCAGGTGTTGTATATAAAAGCGTGAGACATTCAGAAAAAGGACCAAGTAAACAAAAAGAGAAAGAATACAAGATGGAGGGGAATTTGTTTGCTAATTTGTAAATCGTGAAATTATGAGTGCTATTTGCAGGCAGTGGAACAATGGAAATGCAATGTTGAACCCGCCTACGTGGGAACCTGCGATTCAAAAAGTTTGTTCAATATGAAATGGGGAAGCGGTCAGTCAGGCTGGTGATATAAAAGTAAAAATGGAAATCTGAATAAGTGAATCCGCCAAATCCTGCACCTAGACATTTTCCAAAAAACGAGTAAGTAAAGAAAGGGAAAGCAGAGGGCAAAAGAGAAAGCGGATGGCAATTTTCGGAAGTGAGAATTGTTGTAAGAAAGCACCATTGATGGTATTAACAATAACTATGAAGTGAATTAAACATGTTAACAGGTTATTCAATCAAGGAATAGATACAGCGAGCGATGTTTATAGTTTCCAAGATCTATTTGTATAAGAGAAGCGTCGAAAAGTTACAAGAAAATCAATTTTTGGATGTTTAAGTAAATTTTTTGTATTGATAGCTTCATTGCAAGTATAACAACAATGAATTTGAATTTTAATGTCCTCTCGTTCATATGATTGTTCCATTAGACTTCGCATAGCATATATTCTTTTATTTCAATTTGTTTGCTAATTTGTAGACCGCGGAAGTCTCGGTGTTGTTTGCAGGAGGCGGAACAATGGAAATGCAATGTTGAACCCACCTATCCGGTAACCCACCTATTCGGAAACCTGTGAGCCAAAAATTTTGTACAATATGAAATGGGGAAGCGCTTGGTCGGGCTGGTAACATAAAAGTAAGTGAAATCTGAAGACGTGAATCCGCCAACTTCCGCAACTAGAAATTTTCCAAAAAACGAGTAATACATACTAAATATGTACTTTTATAAAGTGTGGGCATGAGATTTTATAGAGAATGTATGGATCCCTCATTCCATACTTAGCCACTTTTTGGATCGCGGGTTCTCGGGCTAGCGGACTCAAAATTGGGCCTCTATTGTTTCTTGTCCTATAAATAGCACCCAAAGTTCTGTGATATACAAATTGACAAGCGGACTTGCGGGCTGGTTTGCTCAACATTTCACTTCTATTGTTCTGTGTCCTCCAAATAGCACTCGAAGTTTCGTGATATACAAATTGACAGACGAACTCCAGGGCTGGCGGACTCAAGATTGCGATTGTTTATGAATGGTGATCCCTATCAACTATCTAACATTATCTAAAAACATTATTTTCAATACTAAGTTATTAATACTAAATATTGATATTGTACAATTTAATTACATAAAATTATTAAAGGATGTTAAATATCTTATTTAAAAGAAAAGCCCACCTATTTGGAAACCTGCAATCCAAAAAGTTTGTACAATATGAAACGGGGAAGCGGTCGGTCAGGTTGGTGATATAAAAATAAGTGGAAATCTAAACATGTGTATTCGCCAACTTCCGCACCCAGAAATTTTCTGAAAAATGAGTCATACATACTAAATATGTACTTTTATAAAGTATGGACATGAGATTTTATAGAGCATGTACAGATCCCTCATTCCATACTTAGCCACTTTTTGGATTGCGGGTTCTCGAGTTGGTGGGATCAAAATTGGGACTCTATTGTTCTGTGTCCTACAAATAGCACCCAGAGTTCCGCGGTATACAAATTGACAAGCGGACTTGCGGGTTGGTTGGCTCAACATTGCACTTCTATTGTTCTATGTCCTCAAAAAAGCACTCGTAGTTCCATGATATACAAATTGACAGACAGACTCCAGAGCTGGTGGGCTCAAGATTGCAATTTTTTACGGATGGTGATCCCTATCAACTATCTAACATTATCTAAAAACATTATTTTCAATACTAAGTTATTAATATTAAATATTGATATTGTACAATTTAATTACATAAAATTATTAAAGGATGTTAAATATCTTATTTAAAAGAAAAACCCGCCTATTCAGAAACCCGCGATCCAAAAATTTTGTACAATATGAAACGGGGAAGCAGTCGGTCGAGCTGGTGATACACAAGTAAGTGGAAATCTGAACATGTGTATCCACCAACTTCCACACTTAGAAATTTTCCGAGAAACAAGTCATACATACTAAATATGTACTTTTATAAAGTATGGACATGAGATTTTATAGAACATGTATAGATCCCTCATTCCATACTTAGCCACTTTTTGGATCGCGGGTTCTCGGGTTGGCGGTCTCAAAATTGGGCCTCTATTGTTCTGTGTCCTACAAATGGCACCCAGAGTTCCATGATATACAAATTGACAGACGGACTTGCGCGTTCGCTGGCTCAACATTGCACTTCTATTGTTTTGTGTCCTCCAAACAACACTCAGAGTTCCGCGATATGCAAATTGATAGATGGACTCCAGGGCTAGCGGGGTCAAGATTGTGATTGTTTACAGATGGCAATCCCTATCAACTATCTAACATTATCTTCAAATACTAAACTATTAATATTAAATATTGATATTGTACAATTTAATTACACAAAATTATTAAAGGATGTTAAATCTTTTATTTAAAAAGAAATGAAGTAAACAAACAAAGTTGTTTTAAATTCTATCACCGCAAGTATAACAATGACCAATTTGAATTTTAAGAGCCTCTTGTTGATATGATAGCACCATTGGACTTCTCACATTATATATTTGTTTATTTCAAATTATTCCAGGAGATTAATTTTACCAAGTTCATCGATCAAGGAAACGTGCTAAAACAAGCCACATACTACATTTGTGTCATAGTGCTATACAAATTGACAGGCGGACTTGCGGGCTAGCTGGCTAAAAAATTGCAATTCTATTGTTCTGTGTCCTCCAAACAACACTCAAATTTTCGTGATATACAAATTGACAGATGGAGCATACAACCAAGAACCAAGTAAAATCCAAACAGGCCGCAAGCAAGATCCCACAAGGTTCCATAGAGCAGCACGCATCGACCTTTGCATCAAATAATTTGATATATAAAGAAAACATGTCGCAACATTGGTTTTCTCTTACATCTGGTATATGTTCCCATTAGAAAATAACCGGGGCCATGGGATATATGGGGTTTGTTTCCATGATTCCCATTTTTTGACCGAACAATCTTATGCGCATGCAATCTCTATAGTGAGATAGGAATATCTCAAGTCGATGTTTCAATCCATGTCGAGTTCCTTTTTTTTCAATTAGGGCATCGAGAAAATGCAGATACCATACCATAAATGTATAGTTGGAGACAAATTTTTATTTTATTCGGGGCATTCGAAAGAAAATTGCAGAAATCATGTAATGGCTAAATATTTGAAAAATAATTGTCAAATTTGGGCACCCAAAAAACGTGCAGGATCCTCCATCAAAGAAATAACCACCACCATGTTTTTTTTTTCTTTTATTTGCACAATAAAACAAATATGAAAAATCCTCACCGGGAGACACAAGAAAACATTAAAATAACAACATCGATTGCATTTGTAATTAGATTCTCAAGTACTCAAGTCCAACAAACATTCATCTGGGTGTTGAAGAAATATTGCAAAGACACATTGCAAAATTCTTACTGGGAGATGCAAGAAAACATCAAAATAATAACATCAATTGCATTTGTAATTAGATTCTCAAGTAGTCGATTCCAACGAACATTCAAATATTGATATTGTACAATTTAATTACATAAAATTATTAAAGGATGTTAAATCTCTTATTTTTAAAGAAATGAAGTAAACAAAACAAAGTTGTTTTAAATTCTCTCACTAGAAGTATAACAACAACCAATTTGAATTTTAAGAGCCTCTTGTTGATATGATAACACCATTGGACTTCACACATTATATATTTGTTTATTTCAAATTATTCCAGGAGATTAATTTTACCAAGTTCATCGATCAAGGAAAAGTGTTAAAACAAGCCACATACTACATTTGCGTCACAACGCTATACAAATTGACTGGTGGACTTGCGAGCTAGATGGCTAAAAAATTGAAATTCTATTGTTCTATGTCCTCCAAACAACACTAAGAGTTTCATGATATACAAATCAATAGACAAAGCATACAACCAAAAACCAAGTAAACTCCAAACAAGCCATAAGAAAGATCCCACAAGGTTCCATAGAGCAACATGCAACGACCTTTGCATCAAACAATTTGATATATAAAGAAAACACGTCATAGCATTGGTTTTCTCTTACATATGGTATATGTTCCCACGAGAAAATAACCAGGGCCATGGGATATATGGGGTTTGATGCCATGCTTCCCATTTTTTGACTGAACAATCTTATGCGCATGCAATCTTTATAGCAAGATCTGAATATCTCAAGTCGATGTTTCAATCCATGCCGAGTTCCTAAATGCAGATACCATAGCATAAATGTATAGTTGGATACAAATTTTATTTTAATCGAGCACCCAAAATAAAATTGTAGAAATCTTGTAATGGCTAAATAGTTGAAAAATAATTGTCGAATTTGGGCACCCAAAAAACATGCAAGATCCTCCATCAAAGAAACAACCACCACCATGTTTTTTTTTTCTTTTATTTGCACACTGAAACAAATATGCAAAATCGTCACTGGGAGACGCAAGAAAACATAAAAATAACAACATCGATTGCATTTGTAATTATATTCTCAAGTACTCGAGTCCGACGAACATTCATCTGGGTGTTGAATAAATATTGCAGAGACACACTGCAAAATTCTTAGTGGGAGATGCAAGAAAACATCAAAATAACAACATCGATTGCATTTGTAATTAGATTCTCAAGTAGTCAAGTCCGATGAACATTCAAATATTGATATTGTACATAAAATTATTAAAGGATGTTAAATCTCTTATTTTTTTAAAAATGAAGTAAACAAAAAAAATGTTTTAAATTATATCACTGCAAGTATAACAATGACCAATTTGAATTTTAAGAGCCTCTTGTTGGTATGATAGCACCATTGGAATTCTCACATTATATATTCGTTTATTTCAAATTATTCCAGGAGATTAATTTTACCAAGTTCATCGATCAAGGAAAAGTGATAAAACAAGCCACATACTACATTTGTGTTACAACGCTATACAAATTGGCAGGCCAACTTGCGGGCTAATTGGATAAAAAATGCAATTCTATTGTTATGTGTCCTCTAAAAAACACTCGGAGTTTCGCAATATACAAATTGACAGACGAAGCATACAACCAAGAACCAAGTAAA
The DNA here is from genome assembly GCA_000966675.3 of Picea glauca. NCBI lineage: Eukaryota > Viridiplantae > Streptophyta > Pinopsida > Pinales > Pinaceae > Picea > Picea glauca. Next base: position 246,243 of record JZKD02S2137101.1, on the reverse strand, counting down.
CTCCAAAAAGGTCGCAAGCAAGATCCCACAAGGTTCCATAGAGCAACACGCATTGACCTTTGCATCAAACAATTTGATATATAAAGAAAACACGTTGCCACATTGGTTTTCTCTTATATGTTCCCATGAGAAAATAACCGGGGCCGTGGGATATATGGGGTTTTCTGCCACGCTTCCCATTTTTGGACCGGACAATCTTATGCACATGCAATCTCTATAGCGAGATCCGAATATCTCAAGCCGATGTTTCAATCCATGTCAAGTTCCTTTTTTTTTTTCAATTAGGGCATCAAGAAAGTGCAGATACCATACCATAAATGTATAGTTGGAGAAATTTTTTTATTTTATTTGGGCACTCGAAATAAAATTGCAAAAATATTGTAATGGCTAAATAGTTGAAAAATAATTGTTGAATTTGGGCACCCAAAAAACGTGCAGGATCCTCCATCAAAGCAACAACCACCACCATGTTTTTTTTTCTTTTATTTTCACACTGAAACAAATATGCAAAATCGTCACTGGGAGACGCAAGAAAACATCAAAATAACAACATTGATTGCATTTGTAATTAGATTCTCAAGTACTTGAGTCTGATGAAAATTCATCTGGGTGTTGAATAAATATTGCAGAGACACACTGCAAAATTCTTACTGGGAGATGCAAGAAAACATCAAAATAACAACATCGATTGCATTTGTAATTATATTCTCAAGTAGTTGAGTCCGACGAACATTCATCTGTGTGTTGAAGAAATATTACAGAGACACGTGAGATATTTTTGTTTCCTGCCAAAGCTTGATATATATATTTTTTTCTTCAGCCGATATGCAATATTGCATTGTCCTCATTTAAGGTAAATTTGTTGTGTATCCAAAATTCACGCAGCATGTAGACACTACTTGTCTTTTTTTGTAGGTATGCTTCATACGACAATTTTGCTAACCTAGGAAGTACATCTTGTAACATAGGTTTCCTAATTGTACAATGCACAGTTGTGTTTCCCACAGTTCGGATGACAACATTGAGGCAATGTCCATATATATATGGACATTTTTCACTACATCGCAAAAAATCAATCGTATCATCACTTATCAAAGTGGAAGAAGGAGCAGGAGAGTTTCATTTCGCACATACATGCTCAAAGGGGGTCGAGTACGCATTCGTTGTAACCAAAACACCTTCAACCTGGAAACGCGAGCATAGGAATTAATACATTGAACAATATAATACACAACTGCNNAAAAAATAAAACAAGCCGCAAAAATTTGGTGAAGGCTATTTGTATAAGAAAAGTGAGGATGATTATGTAGATTTATACGCACAACAGTTGTAGAGCTAGTTAGTTTCTTCAGATCTTGTATTATGCCTGCTCGCAACTCTGTTACAAATGTTGCTTGGGTTGTGCGAAATATCCTTTCTCTAACATCCTTTTTCTTTGTTATATTTTTTAAGAGCATAAGTGGAAACTACCCTTTATGCAATTGTTGTTCCATTAATGAAAACAAATTTGAATAGGTATCGAACAATTGCAGCTGCAACATGAAACAATGCAATATTAGTGTAACTTACCCGAGATACATGCACATGCGAAATTAAAGGACAAAACTGGATATGGAGAATGGTACCATTTCCTTGTCGTTGTCCGAATATCCATATTTTATATGGAGAATTTGTTGCTAGCCAAGTTTTCTCGCCAGTGTGACAACTGCACCAATGGTTCCGATTGGGTAAATATCATTGCTCTGTGTAAGCTGGCTGATAGTTGCATGCGGGACAAAATGATATTCTGAACAAACAACGAGAATATTTTCCACAATACTTGTTTCGTTGAGCGAAATAATCCGATCACAATCACCACAGTCATATATTGTTTTGGGCAATATATTAAAATTTGTAATGGATATCCCATTACCCAGCAATATCTTTTTTGCATGTTTCTGGACAAGTTGTGTAGGAATAGTTAGTGTGATTGTCATCATGGCCTCCTTGTTTGTCATGTCAACATGCATAATGGATCTCATTTTGTTTTCCTTGTCCAAGTAGGTACTATAGATGACCATTATGTCCCCGATGAACACTTGTCCAATTCGGTTGTTGTTCAAGCCCTCTATTGATAGTACTTTGGGTTTTACAAGTCTAGACCTGGTGACAATTTTTTAATAGGAAAACTAAAGTGAATAGTAGTGTGCATTATTTTTTTTGTATTCTTTTTTCACTGGCATAAATCTACAAGTAGACACATAGCTTCGATGAACTATGGAGCCAAAGTTTTGCAACCACACCTCTTAGTTTGTGGAACATGCGCTATGTTCGAAGTCTTGCTTGTACTTGTTGATACTTCTTGTGAACTGCAAACCATGTATTGCAGATGACATCAGCATATTCACCATGCCATAGATTAATAAATAGCCGAGGATATTTTTTTGGTAAACATACTAGGAACAGAATGTATGCATATTTACCTTTGGCATTGTCGGTTTGTGGATGTCTGGGATGACTGGATGCTCATGGCCATGTCACTAGTCCAACTTTTTCTGATGCAAGCATGTGTAGATGAACATCATAAGGACTAAACAAGCATATGCATTGTATATTGTCCATAATAGTTCTTAATGTCACATGCAGGGTGGAAGGAGATGGAATACGAAATAGGGTGTCAAGGGATACTCAAGAAACATGAGGACCCGAGGGTCAAATTGTATGCCTATGATTTTTTGACTAGAAAAATGTGTAACAGTAAATAGGGCGTGATGGCGGGGCAGGAAGGCCAATCTGTATATCACGGACCCCCGGAAGCCAGGGGAGCAATCTTGAACCCGCCAGCCCGGCACCCGCAATCGACAAAGTGGGTAAGTATGGAATAAGGTAGAAGTGTGACCATAAATGTGAACCCATGAATCCGCCAACCCACGCACCAAGGCATTTTCGAAAACACCACTAAGCAGAGCAATTAGAAAGAAAAAGGGATAATAGAAAATGGAAAAAGTATAAATGGAGAGGGCACAAAGGCCCATTGTTTCCAAGCCATCGTTTTCTAGTCTAATATTATATGCCCCCACCCACTTTATATATTTAATTGACTAGCACAGTTGGTATACCTTTTCGAATATTGTACCACAAAATCCTTTGTTGTTGCATAGAACAATTCATCTTCCTGTCCAACCAACTTGTTTCTTCCAAGGTAGCAACGCCGAATATAAAATGGACATGAAGGCAAGTTAGTATGAAGACAGACATGTAAAAGAAAGAAAAACAGTGTTATTTATTTTAGTGTAACAACAAACAAAATACGATTCACATGAGAATAAGAAGAAAGATACGTAGTATATACATACAGGGTAAAAATAAAAAAAAGGTGCAAAGCAGTAGAACAAGCACAACAAATACACAGACAGTAAATGAAATACTAAACACTGGAACATGCAATAAGAGTACAGGTATCCACCTCTGTAACTCCTTGTCTACATTCACGCCAAAGAGTCCATCGTCCTCTCCAGCCATTATGTTTGTTTAAATGTAGCAATGCAGGAAAAATACAATAGACATGAAGGAAGTTAGCATGCAGGAAGACATGTAATGAAGATAAGTTATTATGTAGGAAGGTACGCAACATCTACTTACAATAAACTAGGTGAACACATATACAAGCAATAAATGAAATACAAAACAACGCAATATGAAATAATGGTACAAGCATGTACCTTTCTATCTCCTCTTCCACCGATGCAGTCAAGACTCCGTCGTTTTCTTCAGTTATTTTGTTTATTTGAATGTGGGAACACACAAAATACAATGAACATGAATGGAAGTTGGCATGCACCGAAGAACAAGTAATATGTACATACAGTAAATGAGACTAAACGAATAGAATAAAAGATAGGCAGAAACATGAACCTTTGCTTTTCTCCATCCATCGCTGTAAATATATAAATTTTTTCCCTGCCCAAAATATATTACAAGCCACAAAATATTACCAGATTGCATGGCCATAACTAAGAGATTTTGGTTTTCCATGGAAAAGTATCTAGATATGCTTCCAGTCATGGAAATACATTTTCTTTATCCTCTACACAGACTGTTGTGCCCACGATACAAGATTTTGGTTTTCGGTGGCGAACTATCCAAATATGCTTCCAAACATGGAAATATAATTTTGTAGTATCTTTGTTGTACATATCATATGTCAAGTACAAGACAAATTGTATCGTGGTCATACCAGTATATGTAGAGGATGAAGAACATGTATTGTGATATGGGCACATTCCACCATACATGGTTTATAAGTGCATCTTGCACATGTTTTACTTTAACAAAAAAACAACGGATATTGCAATTGCACATCTACTTCTCGAACTATTTTTTATGCAACTATTTTCTATCATGTCAACACTGAAGTACCAGCAAAATTTCACAGCAGAATAGATCTCGACCTCACCAGACATGGAAAATAACACAATCGCATGTCCACTCTTGGGTGCAGGGAATGAACACCGCAAAGCGCCCAAAAAATAATAATAATAT
>JZKD02S2137101.1:229025-241693 GCA_000966675.3 Picea glauca | reverse complement strand
AACTTCAACTGTCGGCGCAGGACCCCAACCCTACAAAGCTGAAGTAAACAAAAGAAAACAACAAGCACCAAACCAGTGAGAAAGCACGAACAGGACCAATTGCAGCCCCAGGGCCCCAAATCGTAAACCTAAGTCAAACAAACACAACCAACAACCGACAAACCAATGAACCAGTGAACAAGAAACAACCACCGAATCAGTAAACAACATATGTATCTCCAACGATTACGAAACTGCAGCCAAAGCACAAAAGGAAGTGAAAACATATGACGAGCATGCTAGTAGAAATAAGCAAACATTCTTACTTGCAAACTACAAACACTGAACAACAAAGAAGGAATAGAAAATGAAACTATGGCATGGAAACTTACTTCAAAACGATGAAAGGCAAAAGCGCAGGTCGAATTGTGAACCAAACAACAACAACAACAAGCAACTGACGAACCAACGAAGAAGTTGAATTCTAAACCAAACAACAACAACAAGCAACAACCGACGAACTAGCAAAGAAGAAGCACTCACCAAACCAGTAAACAATGTATGTAGCTTCAACAATGAGAAAATTGCATTCCAAGGCTATAAAAAGTATGAAACATACAATGTCTATTTAACTGGCGGTGAACAACAATATTGTCCAAATTCACTGCAATATTGTATGGAATATTTTGAGGAAAAATGTACTCTGAGAAGTGTATTTAAATAAACATTTAAGGTTTTCAGGTTGTCTAAGGGCCTCGCGGTATGCAAACATTTAGGTTGTAAGGCCTGTTTGAGGACCTCGCGTCATGTAAACATTTAAGTTGTTAGGCCTATTCAAGCACCTCAAAAAAAGTGTCAATACATTTCAATACAAATACAGAGTAATAATAATAATAATAGGAGCACAAATAAAAAAATAAATCACAATACAAGGTTATAAACTTTGGAATTATCGATCACTATAAACCTTGGATATCTAAACATTTCAATATGATTAGTACAAATAACAAAAGTACCGTACATGATAAAACTTTGGATATGGCAACACAAAATTCATTGGGAATAGCGAAGCTGGCAATAAGACCTCAAATCTATCATCCAATCAGATCATAACATATATAGTTTTTTTTATTATATTAAAAATAATGCTTTTAGTTCTCTGTGTTAAACATTAGAAAGTATGCAAAAATTTGTAGTCAAACGACAAACTAATATAAAATCAACAAATTATCAATACTATAGTCCCTCTACACCTTCACTAGGGACTAATAATAATTGAATAAATAACTAATATTTATTCAATCTTCAAATATATTTTAAAAAAAAATTATAAATCAATGATATTAAATAATAAATAAATAATCAATCAATATAAAATAATTAATAAATAAATAGATGAGTAAATTTGAATGATTATGCATCAAGTTCTGCACATTTTTTTTAACATATAAATACGAATTTTAGATAACCAGCATAGTAAAGGTGAATAATAAAAACATAAATTAACCCAACAAAGTTGTTAATTAGTAAATACATTATTACATATTAATGTATCGAAATCTTTAATAAAAGAAAAATCTTGACATCAAACTACTATTTGTAGTTATAGATGTTGATATAAAAAGATTTCAGATATGGTATTCGTGTTTGCAAATAGGATTTGATATGTAAACACCCTCCTTGTGTTAGCTATTATTGCTATTATAAATTGAATTATTCAATAATATTTTATAGTTTTATGTTATTATTGCTATTATAAGTTGAATTATTCAATAATATTTTATAATTTTATGAATAATTTCTACATTGCATAAAATCTATTTTTAAAATAATCATTGAAACAATATTTAATGATATAGAGTTAATATAAAATCGGTGGTTATTGTGAGCCATATTGAAAGATTTGCAAATGTTCGTAAATATTACATTTTAACTTTTCTTAAAAGTTAACTTCTTCAAAAAGATATTTAGAATTTTAATTATTTTGAAAAATATTAGAAACTTGTGAAACACATGATGGTTGATAGTCTCTTTTTGATCTACATTGGAGGGGAGAGAATTGTGTTATTAATGTTTATAGTTGGTGTACTGTCTCCTCTTCCTCGAGGTCTTCTTGTGCAAAGTTGATTGACATCCTCTAGTTTGACGTTGTATAATGGGAGTTTTTGCTAAGGTTGATGACCATGTTCCTTAACATGGTGTACTCAATTTTCAAAGCATCGATTTTATATCATTGTTAGACTATGAGATTCATAATTATTGCATTCCATGTAGCACATTGGTGTTCATTCTCATGGACCATGAAGGTCACTCAAAAAAGAGAGGATTTGTTACATTAGATAGACTCATTATGCCCTCAAAGAGTTTCGTGAATCTCCTAAAGGTCCCTAAATTCCATGATTTCTAAACCCATAATAGAATGTTGTTGATTCAATTTATAACCAATATGATTAGGACTATCTCCAACACATGGGGAAACTCTTCTACTCCACAAACCTGATACAACTACAACCAAAGAACTATGCTTCTAGAGCTTTATAAAATCCAAATTAATATTACCTACATATCCAATCCCAAATAAGACCAATTGGGCATATCCTATGCATTTAAGGACCAGACCATTGATAGACAAAAGCTTAGCAGTAGAGAGGTTCAAAGAGACAAAGAGAACACCATGAAATAGAAGAGAAAAGGGGAAACGGTGCATGTAAGCCACTATCTTATCCAAATCCAAAATCCCACAATGCTTTCCAAATACTAAACTCCAAATATATTCTAGAAACAAACTTCCCTTGGTAATCATCCACTGAAAAATCCCAAATGTGGTAGCTTGTAGACCGAATTTCCAAAAAATAGCTAGATAAATAAAAGGGTTCTTACTAAATGTGTTCTAAACAAGTTGAGAACATTGCCACTACGAACTCTAGGTTTGCATTGTTGCATTATCCCACCTCACCAACAACAAGCCATAAAGAAGAGTTAAATAAACATGATGGTAGTTAATTCCTACATGTGAAGGTGATGATGTCATGTCCTTTCGAATCCCCTCCTCGCACTTGAGGATTGATATGAAAGACAATGATATATGTGTTAGTTAATGAGGATGAGATGTATCTTGAATTCATAACCCAAAAATTTGATGCTTAGGGGATTATATGTTGGAATGCCCCTCATTTTTTGTCTAAAACTCCTTGATTGAAAATGGTGGCTTCAGTAGCTAACGAGTCGACTTGAGAATTGATTTCTTTGAGCACCTGAAATAATGAGACCTTGTTCAAGCTATAAACCTTCTTGTTGATTGAAGCTATGATCAATGACAGTTGACTATCTCATGGAGTTGATTTTTTATCCATCATTTTAATAATGACACTTGAATCTCCAATGACAATCAAGGATTTTACATTGGATTCCTTGGCGAGGAGAAGACATTGAAGAAGAGTATAAGACTCATATTGGTTGTTTTTGGATATTCCTAAACCCCAAACAAATGTTATGTCCATTTTTCCTCGAGTATTTGATATGATCCCTCCCACACCTACCACCCCTAATCAAGACACTATTGGCCTCAAAGAATATAATCATATTAGTGTCCTTTTATACCCAACAAAAATTAGTAATTCTATAACTTAAATCTATTTTATTATTAATATAATAATGTGAATTAAATTTTGTTGAGTAACCGCGTATAAATAATACAGAAAAAGAGAAACATTGTAAATAGACAATCATATAAATCAGAGAGTAAATGACATAGAAATAGATACGGGCAATGGAACAACATTTTATTGCTCAATATGAGAGATACAAAACCAGCTTACAACTTTTTATACTTCTCTACAAGCTACACACATAAATATTACATTTGATCGAATGTTCATTAACCTCCCACACATATATTCGAACCATCAGAATCTATACCGGTTGAACTCTCGCACAAGTACTCAAATGTTGGATTGTTGTTATCGTTTCAACAATCTCCACCTTGACAACAATTTACCTGATACTTGCCCATGTTTATTCATCACCTTTCCTTCAAGCCAAGAGAAGCCAAACACCATTACAGCTTCTCTAACAATATTGGTTGCATGAAAATGTCTATATAGTTTGCTCCAGTATGGACCACTCCACCTCCACTAAGTCAACATCGCCACAAACTAAATCACTACAACCACTAGGTGATACTTGTGCTTCTAAGATATCAATGCACCCATTTCCATGCTCTTTACATTGTTTTTCCATGTGTTCAATGAAAACATCAACTAAACATTCCATCGCAAACATTGACCTTCCTACTGTTCTTGAATAAGGTACACGAGACATATAATCTTTTTCTTCCTTACTATCAGGGCATAAACTTGAAGAAAGCTTTCAATGGAAGGCTAAATGGATATTTACTGGTTTCATAATATTCATATTGAACCTCGTCAATATCTTCACCATAGACTTGTGACAACCACAACTTACCATTTTTTCTGTCTTTGTGTACTTCTATGTCCAAGATTTGTTTTGATGCTCCTAGATCCTTCATTTGAAACATCATAACCAACTGAGCCTTTAACTTGCTTACCTCAACCATGCTTGGGCTTGAAACAAGCACATCATGAACATATAACACCAAGATAATGAATATGCCATTAACACTTTTGAAGTAAACACAATGATCATACTCCTAGTAAAACTTTGGCTCACCATGAAGGAATCAAACATCTTGTACCATTGCCTAGGTACCATTAGGAAATACAATGGTCCCTTGAGTTTGGAAACAAATCTCCCTTTGCGATCCTGAACAACATCTAATTGTTCATTGTACATATCTCTCTTAGTGATGATTTTGTGGGAAGTAAGATCCCACAATCTACATCCCTTATCTCCATCACTATAACCAACATAGATATTAAACTTGTTGAAATACAAATATTGTAATTTTGGAAATAGCTTATGGTTTTCCAGTACCTGTAGCCCCAACCCTTTCTTGCTCATATGGCCTAGTTGTTGATGCCATAAAAAAGTAGACGATCTTGCTTCCTTAGTACCATTGTAACTTCATTTACTTGAGTGCTTCCTTCCAGTTTGTAAAGGTTTCCAAGCTTTGTAGCCTTCATAACCACCAAGGTGCCCTTGCACACTTTCAGTGTTCCATCTTGACCTGTAATCTTGTAACCTCCAGAATCCAAAACTCCTAAAGAAATTAAATTCTTTTTAAGTTGAGGTACATGGCTAACATCCATCAATGTTCTTACAATCCCATCAAACATCTTAATCTTAATGCTCTCAATTCCAATAGTTCTACAAGAAATATCATTTCCCATAAAGACAACACCATCATCTATAGATTGGTAAGAAGAAAATCAACTTCTATGTGAACACATGTGATGGGAAGCATCAGAATCTAACAACTATTCTTCTTGATATTGTGAGATACTACAAATAGATAAAATTTCATCAACCATACTTAAAATTGGTTCAACCAAATTTGCTTCCTTACCATAGTCTATAGTCTATTTCTTGAGGTGCCCTAATTTACCACAATACCAACATCTCAGCTTTCCCTTTGACTTGGATTTGGATGTACCTCTTGATTCCCATCTAACCACCAATGCTTCCGGTGTGGAAGTTTCTATACTAGATTTCTTCCTCACCTCCTCAAACATCAAAGCTCCCACAACATAGTCAAACTCAAGGGTGTTTGTTGTGCTAAAACTAATAGAAGTGACTAGATGATCCTAGGACTCAAGCAACAAACACAACAACATCACTGCCTTATCTTCCTCATCAATTTTTACATCCATGCTAGTTAACTAACATAACAGAGTATTAAATGCATTTAAATGATCAACAATTTTGGTACCTTGTTTCATCCGTAGACTGTACAATTTCCTCTTCAAGTAGATTTGGTTTGTCAGGGACTTTGTCGTGTAAAGAATTTCTATTATGCTCCATAAGCCTGTTGTTGTCTCCTCTCCAATGATATTAAACAAAAGTTCATCTACCAGGCACAAACGCATGGTACTAATAGCTCTCAAATCCAGATCTTCCTAGTCCTCATATGTCATACTCGTCGGTCTCTTTGTCTTGCTACGACTCTTTGTCTCCTTGTCAATGCTTGTTACACCAGCAAATCCCGTATCTTCAACTTCCACAACTCGAAGCTACTTTTTCCATTAAACAAACTTAGAACTCAAGACTTTCTCCATTCTTCACGGCCTCCTTCACATGACTCAAGGATGCAAATGGTCTCGGCTCTTTCTCCCTCATGAAAAGAATGCCAAAACGATTTCCTTGACAACTCCTTTGCATGTGAATGATAAGCGAATAGACTCTCCTTCACTGTGCACAAATTACCAGCGACTAAACTCCTCCTCAAGCTTTGATACCATCTGTTGAGTAACCACACAGAAATAAGACAACAAAAGATAAACATTGTAAACATTAAATCATATAAATCAAAGAGTAAATGACACATAAATAGATACAAGCAATGGAACGAAATTTTATTACTCAATATGAGAGATACAAAACAAGCTTACAACTTTCTTTACGCCTCTACAAGCTACATACCTAAATATTACATTTGATCGGTTGTACATTAACCTCCCACACGGATATTTGAACCATCAAATTTTGAACCGATTGAACACCCACACAGGTACTCAAACGCCAAATTATTATCACCATTTCAAAATATATATATATATATATATATATATATATATATTAATTCTATTTACTTTTTACATTTGCGAAACATTTTATTACTTAACTTTTTATTTGCTACACATAATTCGATTTCTCCATAGTTTACAAATATACTTTCAATATCTTCAACATTGCAATAATTTTAATGATCTAGCAAACTTGTTAATGTGATTAACGAGGTTTCATATGTATTCCATCAAAGCAAAGAATTCATTATTAGGTATATCTCAATAATAAAACATATGTCCTATTCAACATATCAAAAGTTTGTGATGAAATAATGCATCGTCATTTTCTTTACTCTTTATTTACGTTAAAAAAAAAAACTTTTTCCATTCTTTATTTTTTTTAATAATAACATATTTTTATATATTTTTATTTAATAAAAAGTTATTTGAATTAATAAAAGTATAAATATTAATCATTAATATTATAAAATAATGTCGTAGTAATATATTTTAAAGTGATAAATCTATTTTTTATATTAAAAAATAATTTCAACAATTTAAAATTACAATTTCTACAAATATTTTATCACTGAATTTAAAAAAAAAAACCTTAAAATGTTTAACTTTCTTCTTTCTATTTATACTTTAATATAAAAATTACAAGTTACTTTTTATAAACGTATTTGATATAAAAGTATCTTTTAATAAAGTTATAGACTTATAGGTCGGGCGTTGCTCGGTTATGGTATGGTGAATGAACCTACCACATCCCCGGCTTCGCCGGGCTTCGCCAGGAGTATATTACATGTATGGATTACCCATTAGACTTCTTTGCTTTAGCTTTATATATATGTAATATTACTGATTAATAGAGAACTGTTGAGGTTATCCATGCTTGGCTTACCTCAGACTCCCCGTGCATAGGGAGGAAGAGGGTCCATTGAGGCACAAAGTCGAGTTTATGATGCAGGAGCATCTCAAGCGAGCCAGCGCGGAGATAAAAGACAGTTGGAAAAGCACCCAGCACAAATTTTGAAAACGTCTTGAAACATTAATGAAGTCGTCAAGTGGAGGCACACTTGTATAATGTAAAAGGACCTTGAGCGATCCGCTCTCATCCTTAGTAGGTAGAAGGCATTTATAGTAGTCAATGCAAGTAGATAGAAATTAATGCGTAGATTAGACAGTTTAGAATGAAAGAGGGAAACGAGATATAGACACCCTCATTGTGTATTGTAACAGAGGAGAATGGGATTATGTCAATTGAGAGCATAGAGCATAGAAGAGAAAAAGCGGAGAGTCGTGTAGAAGAATTCCATGTACAAAAGCTCTGGATTAATACAAAAAGGGTTTTCATTCAGACTCATGGTGTTCAATATTCTCTGTGTATGTATTGTTGAATGTGATGCTCATGAATGTTTTACTCTTTCTGTCACACAATTGTTGTTTATGCTATGTGTGTATGATTTCTTGCTAAATGTTTGAAATCTGGGAGAGAGAGAGAGAGTAAGGGAAATGAGTTTCAATTGTTTCTCTGTCTGAGTGAGTAAAATTCCTGCAAGGAGTGCAATGGAGTTTGTCCGTAAGGAGTGCATTGACAGAAGTCAGAGTTCGTCTCTGAAAACTCAGGAGAGATAGTTTTTGTTCTCATTCCCTCAGAAGTGCAGCTAAGCACAGGAGCCGTGTAAGGAGTGTGCAGGTCGAGTAAAGTCTCAAAGTTGTGAACCTGAGAAATTGTTGAAGGACTACTGCTACAGGGAGTGCGTAGAGTTGAAGGACTTTAATTCCTTGGAGTAATTGAGGAATTTTCCGCAAGGAGTGCGTGCAGGAGTCTTCTTCAAGACTCAGAGTTGGAGAAAGCTCAGGAGGGATAGAGTCTCCATAGTCGTCGAAGAAAGCACAGGAAGTTTGCGCATAGGAGCATTGAGAAGGCGTCGCAAATTTGTGTCGCAGGTGGTTAAGTACCGTGAGAAACACTTAGGTAAAAAGGTTGCAGAAGTCCTTGAGAAGGAAGGAGAACAGACGGTTGAAATTCTCCGTGGAGAATTTGCGAAGTCCCGCGAGTCGTCAGATTTCGCAGAATAGAAGGGGAGTTATGACGAGTATTTTCCAAGGGTTCAAGCTTAGGAGAGACATAGCCATAGATTTAATCCAACAAGGGTCGTTGGATTTGCCCAAGGATTTCCATTTCAGGGTTTCATGGATTAAAGTCCTGAAATCTTTGCATTAAGACTCGCGAAGTGCGAAGTCCCAAAAAGGTGGAAAGTCTAGTTGTGGGACCAGCGTCGGGAATCATGTCGGAGTTGATAAGTCGGGATCTTTGGGAAATAGAAAGTCAGGATTTCGGAGGTCGTGGAGCATAGTTGCATGACATCGCAACTCGCGAACCCACGAAAGCCGAATAGCCGAAATTGACATCGGGATTCGGAAATTCGGGGTTTGCATCGACAAGAGATTTTGGTATCGAGAGTCTCGAATTTTCGACACGCGAAAAATGCGTTGACCGTTGGGTCAAGCAAGGGATCACAGCCGTCGATTTATTTTGGTGACCGAACTTCAGAGTTCGGAAATTCATATTTCGAAGATCTGCGGGATAAGACACTTGATTATGGATTCACGAAATCGTGAAATCCGATCTCCCAAAGTGTAAAGGGGGAATTCCTCAAGGTTATTTGTGGGTGCAGATTTCCCGAAAGGGAAATAGAAGAGCCCAATGTTGAGAGCTCTTCGGGCCAGTGGGAGAAGAAATATCCTGTGTGCGTGGACTTCCGACCTGCGGGTTGGGAGGGCTGCGTCAGTTTACTATTCAAAATGTGAGTTCAAGAACCCTAATGGAGAATATGCCTATGAACCTGTCCAAACAAATTTCTTCTTTATAAAATGTGCGTGTGGGGATTTTTTCTGAATCAACCAGACCAACCCCACCTAGGTGCCCCAACCTAGTAGGTGCCTTCATACGGAGCCCAAAAGAATAAATGAGTTAACAAACCAATCGGGCTTTAGAGAAGATACTTTTTTTTTTTATCTTCAAGAACCTTGATGGGTCTTAACGTACTCGATAAAGGGGATGCTTTTACAGACAGACCTTTTAGTTAGGACCCATATACCTACCTTTCTTTTTACCCATACCTCAATACAAATTACTCCCTTTACTCTCCTAAACCAAATTACTACCAAATCAAGTTCCACTAACTTCTTTTTACCCGGACTTCAATACAAATTACTCCCTTTACTCTCCTAAACCAAATTATTACCAAATCAAGTTCCACTAAAAATAGAAGGATGCATAACCACCAAACCAAATATCGCATTAGATTCCTAATATCATTTGTTTCTTCTATTTATTCTCAGATGAAATATTTGGTTTTAATAATAATAATAATAATTTATTTATTTTTTTGTTAATTTGTTTGGACTTTCTTGGGGATCGTGCTCGGCCTGAGCCACACCAACCATGTTGTGTCCTCCCAGGTTTCCAACCGATGACTTTTCAACATGGAGTGGCTTAACAACACACTCTGTCACCGACTATCCTACACCTCGGAGACAATAATTATATTATTATTATTATTTTATAATTTTTTTCAATTTTTTATTTATTTAATATTTCAAAACAATCTTGTATAGTTATAAAAAGAATTTAATATATTTCAATAGATCAAAGCCTAATTAATGCAAAATCTTAAGAAAAACTAAATCTGGAAGGTAGTTTAAGAATTTAATTAGGGACTAGTTAAATTTCATGCTAGTATAAAGTTTATAAAAATGTCTTGTGATAGAACAAATGATTGCTTAATTAATTTAATTGAAAAAGATTTATCATTAAAATTATTTAATTTAATTTAAATGATATATAAGTTTTAATGGTTAAGAACATGTGTTTCCTTCTAAGAGGTCACAAGTTCAAATCCAGAGGGGGTTATGTATACCTCTGTAGACTTTACCAGACAAATCTCTAGGCCTTAAGGATCCCTTGTCCCACAAATAAGGAGGTCTCATACACCAATTTGGTGGTTGACTTGGACATGACCTTAAAAATATATTAGATTAAATTAGATTAGAATATCTTACAATTTTTATTTTAATAAATTTTACTAAAAAATATTATTATTTTTAATTTATATAATATAAGTTTTAATATATCATAACTCTTATTCCCAAAGAATTTTACTAATTCTTATTCCAATAGATTTTGTCTACATGCTTAGCACATTCCACCATTAGATGCCACTCTGTTGATTTCGTATCTTTTCTAAAAGGTAATGGCCATCTAGAGAGGGCTATACCTTTTTATCAGTTAGTTGTCCACAAATTCACGGTATGCTCTTTCTAGAGATGCATGCTATAACCATTAGCATGTACCAATCATATTTGAAACATATAATTCTAGAGGCTTCAAAATTGGATCATAAATACATAGAGGTAAAGGAAAAACTTAAGCAAGGTAATTTACAGTAGAAGGTTGAATACTACAAGTTGGAAAAGGGTGACATTCTCATATATAGGGGCATAATTTATGTGTCGAATTCTCAGGAATTGAAAAACCCGGTTTTAAAAAAAATGCATAATGTGCCTTATGTTGGACACCCGGGTTACCATAAAACTATTGCAGCTGTCAAGAGACAATTTTACTAGTCGAGATGAAGAAAGATGTTGTGGATTTTATTGCCAAATGTTTGGAATGTCAAAAAGTCAAGGTTGAGCATAGACACTTAGCTGGTCTGCTACAACCATTACCCATTCCTGAGTAGAAGTGGGAAGTTGTAACAATGGATTTCATCACCAAGCTTCCCTGAACAACCAAGAAACATGATTCCATCATGGTGGTGGTGGACAAGCTGACTAAAGCTGCCCACTTTGTTCCAATAAAGCTCATGCACAAGGCAATCAACATTGTTGATATTTATATGAGAGAAATTGCTCGATTGCATGATATACCCAAGACCATTGTGACTGACAAAGACCCAAAATTTACCTCAAATTTTTGGAAGGGATTATTCAAAGGTTTTGGGACCAATCTGAATTTTAGCACAACCTATCATCCAAAATCACATGGGTAAACAAAGAGAGTAAATCAAGTGATTGAATATATGTTAAGGATGTATGTGATGGATAAACCATCCAAATGGGAGGATTACTTGCATTTGGTGGAATTTGATTATAACAATGGGTATCAATCATCCTTAAAGATGAGCCCATTTGAAGCTTTTTATGGAGGAAAGTGCAACACACCAGTGAGTTGGGAAAACCCCGCAGACAAAGCAGTGGTTGGGCCAGAACTACACAGGGAAATGGAAGAGCAAATGATGAAAATAAAGTAGAATTAAAAGGCTTCCTAGGATAGGAAGAAAATATATGTCGATTGAGATAGAACCCACATGTAATTTAAAGTGGGTGACCATGTGTTCCTAAAAGTAAAGGCCATGATAAGTTCCCTGAAATTGGGAAATTGTTCAAAGTTGGCAGCTCATTATTGTGAGCCATTTGAAATCCTAGAAAGGATTGGACCTGCAACATACATGCTTTCTTTTCCATGTATCATTGCGTAAAAAGTATGTACTTGATGTTAATCATGTCATTGATTGGAATGTGATTCAGGTGGAGCAGGAAGGCGACTTTCGAGTGCATCTAGTGTGCATATTGGACTGGAAGATCAAGCAACTCCGAAATTGATTCGTAGGGCTAGTAAAGTTCCAATGGACCTAGTATGGTCCTAAGGATGCAACTTGGGAGCACGAAGATGCTATGAGGACAGAGTATCTACATATTTTTGAAAACTAATAAATTTTTTATTGTATATGTGTATATATTGCACTGAGGACGGTGCATAAATAAGGGGGAGGGGAATGTAATACCCCTAGTCCAAACCCCAGTTGTACATATAAATGTAAATGTTTTACAACCTGGTGAGCCAAGTTTTTATAGGCTAGAAGTGTTGATACTGAGAGGGGGGTGAATCAGTATCAAGTACAATTTAAAACCTTTTTCAACTTATACTTAAACCATTCAATTATATCCAATGAGAAATGAACAATAGTATAAGAG
>JZKD02S2137101.1:206677-217879 GCA_000966675.3 Picea glauca | reverse complement strand
TTGAATATGTTGCACTAAATTCTCCTTCATTTCATAACATTTGCTTGGAAATTATGCTCTTTAACTTGTTCATACCTGGGAGGGTGACATAATGCCCTAGTAAGTTGATTCCCCTCTAGGATGAGTTGCCACTGTGTGGGTTTGTGAAAGGTCATCGTCCATTCCCTCCATACTTACCACTTTCCATCATATTCCTCTCATCTTCCCCCCACCTTGGTTCGGGAATTGGGTTTGCCATGCTAGGAAGGGTTGTACTTTGCCTTGTGGGAAGAAGGGGCTAAAGGCCTAGGATTCCTGAGAAAGCAATCAAGGGCTTCTCAGTAAGAAAAGGGGACCCATAGGATAACTCAAAACTCAAGGTACTAGTTGGTGGATGAGAGGTCTCATCATGAGTCGGCCTATTAGGTATATGGGCATGTAGCGGTATAGCACTACCATCTATCTGGTCACCAAACCAGGGTAGTGGCTCTTGGTGGCATAGCCAAGAGAAAATGGGGTATCATCACGAGCCAACCTTCTCATTTCTGTGAAATGCTTGTGGGTAATGATGTCACCTCTAGTCACCACGCCAGGGTAGTGTCCCCCAATTTTTCCCTTGAAAAGAAAAAAAGACCAAAAGCAATAAGACTAAGAATAAAAGGCATTGAATGGGATAGGAAACAATGGCCTCCATGATAAGGTGCAACTCATCCTCTACAAAGGCACTGATGCAGGAGCATCTCTCCATGCAGCCAACCAGCCAACCAACCACGTCAGCGCGCATGCATTCAAAGGTTGAAGAGAGGCGCAACCTCATTTGAATTTAAATTGAATGTAATTTAATGTGCTTAGGCTGTTGAGCCATGAAAGCCGTGCCTTTGAGCAGGCGTTAGATAGGATCGGATTTAATGCCAAGAATGGCTGAGATCTAGATCCGATCCTGGACTAGACAGTCCATTCATTATAATTGAATGTAATTAATTAGAGTAGGAAAATCCTGGAGGAATGAGCCCTCAGGTAAAAAGAGACATTCAGATCTCATTTTGAGTTATTCAAGTAGACAGGGTAGAGAGTTGTAGAGCCGAGAGAGCTCATGAACACCATTGTAAAGATACCGGCATTGTTGTCGTTGTTAATATAACAGAGCAGTTTTTCCTGCATTTTCTGTGTGTTAATGGATGTCTGTATGGTGTTCCCTTATATGTTGTGAATGTATGTTATGTGGGTGCACTTGCAGGGTTTGTTTGATTTCAGGTTGAGGTCTTTGAGGCTTCACACCAGGAGGGTGTGACAGAACGTTGAGGTTCTGATAGTCGTGCACAGGAGGATGCACTTCTGAACTCTGAGGAGTCAGACAAAGACGTGCTGAGGCACAGGACTGAAGTCATCAACTCAGGAGAAGAATACCTGTGAGGTTGTTGAACACCTCAGGAGGTAAGGCTGTGTAGTTAAAACACAGTTGCAGACAGAATCACTGAGGATTCTGTGGGAGCTCTGCCAAGTGGGCATTGAGCATACGCACAGGTTGCACTAGAAAGAACTCTGTAGAAAGTTTGAGAAAGACCAGAATCACTGAGGATTCTGAGAAGCTCTGCCAGGAGGGCATTGAGCGTGTGTGCAGGAGTGCACAAAGGGAGGAACTCTGCTGTGAGTTCGAAGAGGAATACCAAAATCACTAGGGATTCTGAGGAGCCCTGCCAGGCGGGCATTGAGCAGGTGCAAAAGGGCGCACAGGAGAACAGAACTACTGAACGTTCTGTGGGAGAAGATACTCCGCCAGGAGGGCGTTGAGGAAGGAAAAATCCATCTGAGTATCCTCACAGGGTTACTGAATACCCAAAAACTCAGCCAGAGGTCGCTTGAGTCGAAGGATAGCCAGGAAGGCATCCATTTTACTCTCCATCCGAGGGAGGAAGAAGACAAAATCCCCCAAGGGGTCTGAGTGTTTACGCAAGCTCAGAAGAGATAGCACCCTGGTGCGTGAAGACTCTGCAAAGAGTGCAGGAGTCGGAGGAATCCTTTGAGGATTCGATAGAAGAAGAAAATCTTAGGAGGAGTAAGCGTTTATACACGCACGACGAGGCTCGAGGTTGTGGAGCTCGCAGGGGAGCAAGCAAAGGTCAAGACCTTTGAAAGGATCAAATTCTTCCAAGTCTTGGAAGAACACGCGAAGCTCAGGAGAAGACCGACAGCCTTCATATCTCACGCAGAGATCCCGACAGCCGTTGGATCGGGAGAAGTTGTGCAGGAGGTTAGCCTTAGGTGGAGGAGCGCACGAGGGAATTTGATCTGAGTCGTCAGATTTGGAGAGAACATTCCGTCAGCTGTCGGATCGAGCTAGAGCTGCACAGAGTTTAGCACTCGGAATATCGACCATCGGGATATCGGAGATCCCATGCACAAGGAATTCGTGCATCTTGAAACCCCAAACCCCGAAAACCTGATGGGGTAAAGCTGCGGTCACGGGTGGTGGACATATGAACCAGGGCTAAGCTAGGAGGGTTAGCCAGTGTAAAGGCACATTGGGAATCAAAGAATTGGGGATCCTGGTGTTGAGTGGTTCATGTATTGAGAAATCGCGATCCACGAAACCCCGATCAGTGGGGAACAACTGTCACCACAGTGGAGAAGGAGGACAATGACGTAGAAGTGTGGGCCACAGGAGTCGATGGAGGACAGGTGGCAAAGGATCGGGCGCCGTCGGTACCTTTTTCATCGGGATATCTGAGGTTCCAGTGATAAGCGGTTTATGCATTGTGAATTCGCGATCCACGAAACCCCGATGAGGGGGGGGGGGGCAGCTGTCAGTGATCGGAAGGAAGTCGGGGATTGGCATATCGGGAATCCCGTAGGCGTTTGCATCGTGACATCACAAACCCCGAAATCCTGACAGGAGCATATGACTGCGGTCATATGGAAGGACGATCACATGGACCAGAGCGTAGCCAGACGGGGCTAGGCGAACAGGGCACACATTGGGATATCGGGGATCGAAGGATCGGAGATCCCAAGGACATGCATCTTTTGACAACGCAAGTGCCGAAACTCTGATAGGAGTAACCACGGATAGGAAGTAAGGCCACGGTCACGGAGGCTTGGTCATATGTGTCAGGAGCTGAGCCAGGAGGGCCAGCGCGTGGACAAAAGCGCTCATCGAAGATTCGAGGATCGGGAGTTCAAAGGGCCAGTGACTCTCGTCAACGAAAATACCAAAACCTCGAAGCCCGATAACAATTTCCTGTGGGGAAATTGTTCACGGTTCGTGCAGAGGCCGTGAGGAGGAATTGAAGGACCTGTGGATCGGGTATTTGAGCAGAGATTCCACTCCGGAATCTAGAGAGCCGCTTCGACTCAGAAGAAAGAGGATTTTTTAGAACGATCCTGTGTGTAGGAGGTCAGGTGAATAGACCCTGCGGGGTGATAGATTGGGCCTCTTTGCGTCAGGCACCCACAGGAAAGACCTACATTTCTCTGTTATCATTGCACCCTCTGCCCAAACATTTCCCCTACGCCACTTCACACACACTTACATGACCTTAGATTGGTTCTCACTTGGGAAAAACCTCAAACTTAAGTAGGATTTGCCCAATAGGACATCTTAAGACCTTCTCCAAACCTGACTTGTTAAACTGCATAACGTCTTTAAGCATTTGTCTGGGTAAAGGGGGGTTTGGTGCACATGTTTGGGTCATTTGATTATTAGATGTGATTGACATTGCTATGATCCATGTGACTCATGATCCACTGGAGGGCATACTTTTTTTTGTTGCATGACTTTGCCTGGTGGAAAGGTACATATGGGGGAATGATTAGGTGGGACCTCCATGGGGCTAAAAGCCCAACAAATGGATGTTGCGACCCCACCATGGGGAAAGAGAAACCAAAGGCTGGCACCAAAAAGAAATAAGGACGTCGCACTAGGGACACTCCAACAGACCTAGACCCAGGGGTTTTTTTCCTTTCCTCTAGGACATTGACCCTTGAGAGCACATGACATCATCATTTTGACCTTGACATCACCCAGAGTTAGGGTTTGCACTTATGATGGGCAGTTGTGTGCTAATTGGCACATGTGGCGACATTCAGGGCCTTTGGAGGCCAAACGTTCTTCATTTGAGGCCTAGTGTTCCACCTTAGGGGTCTAACATCACCCTAGAAGGGCATGATGTCACCCTTGAAGATTAAATTAGGGTTTAATTATTGTCATTTGTGTAAAAAATGGATTTTGAATGTAATTTTATCATGTCGGCCTTTTTATGACCTAAATGTGTTATAGAAAGATTTGCCTCACCCCATGCAATCTTTCACAGAGGGCCTTTTTCCATTTCTCTATGCAGACTTTTCATCCCTTTTTGCAAATCCCAGAGCTAAAAATATTTTTTTCCACATATACACACCTTGCCTACTATACAACATGCGTATACGCAGGTTGCACCACTACAACCCGCATAAATCGGGAAATGTGCCCAAAAATGAAAAATGGTGTCGGGTTTCCATGTCACGACAGGAAATCAATGATCCTTGGCCTTCCATATACTGGAAACGTTCTGACTCGACCCTTCAATTCCATTTGAAGGCTATAAATGGACCAATTTTGAGCTATGGAAAAGAGGAGAAATAATTCAACTTTGAGAGAAAAGTTACTCTGGAGGAATTATTCACTTCACATTGAATTGACATCCCTTTGTCCTTTAAGTTTGAACATAGTGTTCATCCCCTAAGCTCTTCCCTTATTTTAAGAACTTCATTGTCTCTCTTTTATGATCTTGCCTTTGGTGGAGTATTGAAATGGTGGAGGCCCAGTTGGAAGGAACTTAGTTTCTCGGTTCTGAACCATGTCGACATGGAAGTCTGTAACTTATTCACTTATGCTAATCATATATTAATAGAAATACTATTTTCCCGTCCAATTGATATCTTGCAAATATTTGAATTATTATTCCATGGGCGTATTTGTTATGAATGTTGATGGATTATGCTATTGAATGTGCTAACATCATATATTATCACCATATGTTTTCTTTGCTTGGTTGTTGAGGACTATTTGCAGGTGTATTGCTTTGGGTCGAGTGCTCAACGGTGGAATTCATCGAACATCTGGACGAAGTAGGCCTTTTATCTTGTCTTGCTAGCATATTTTTTTATATAGCTTACTGGGGAATAGAGTTAATTTCTGCAATCATTTCCGTCTGTTGTGGTTTTCCCCTAGCCATAGAGAGATTTTCCTCGTAACAAAATTAGTGACCATACCAGGGAAAATTTGTTACGAGGAAAATCTCTCTATGGCTAGGGGAAAACCACAACAGATGGAAATGACTACAGAAATCAACTATATTCCCTAGTAAGCTATATAAACAAATATGCTAGCAAGACAAGATAAAAGGCATACCTCGTCCAGATGTTCGATGAAGTCCACCATTGAGCACCCGACCCAAAACAATACACCTGCAACTAGTCCTCAACAACCAAGAAAAGAAAGCATATGGTGATAATATATGATGTTAGCACAATCAATAGCATAATCCATTAACATTCATAAAAAATACGCCCATGGAATAATAATTCAAATATTTGCAAGATATCAATTGGATGGGAAAAGAGTATTTCTATTAATATATGATCAGTAGAAATGAATAAGTTACAAACTTTTATGTTGGCATGGTTTGGAATCGAGAAACTAAGTTCCTTCCAGCTGGGTCTCCACCACTTCAATCCTCCACCAAAGGAAAGCTCATATAAGAGAGACAATGAAGTTCTCAATCAATAAGGGAAGATCTTGGTGGTTGAACATTGTGTTCAGACTTAAAGGACAAAGGGATGGAGATTCAATGTGAAGTGAATAATTCCTCTAGAGTAACTTTGCTCTTAAAGTTGAATTCTTTCTCCTCTTTTCCATAGCTTGGAATTGGCCCATTTATAGCCTTTAAATGGAACTGAAGGGTCGATTCAGAACGTTTCTAGTATATTGAAGGCCAAGGATCATTGATCTCCTGTCGTGACAAGGAAACCCGACACCATTTTTCATTTTTGGGCACATTTCTCGATGTACGCGGGTTGTAGTGGTGCAACCTACGTATACACATGTTGTATAGTAGGCAAGGTGTGTATATGTGGAAAAAAAATATTTTTAGCTCTGGGATTTTCAAAAATGGATGAAAAGTCTACATAGGGAAATGGAAAAAGGCCCTCCGTGAAAGATTGCATGGGGTGAGGCAAATCTTGCTATAACATATAGCCCCTAATGTGTGATGTTAGAGGAGTATCTGTGATGGCCGAAATACATTATAAAAACCCAGAAGTGGAGTGATGGGGAACCAGTTAGAAGAACTAGTTGTTTATTACATTATGCATTGACTTTGCATCGCTGTCAATTTGAATTACATTGTAGATCCATGTGAAAATATACCAAACCACTGTCTGTGGCCATGAGTAGACAAATACAGATGCGGTTACATTCCAAAGGTTGTCATAGTCCCGAACAAGGCCCAATACAACCGGTCTCAAAATAAATTTGAAGATATATGTATACAATGGAGTACAATCTAATCTCCCATGATCACTGAATTCCTATAGGTACTGGTCCAATGAAAGGGAAGCAACAACTCAGGAAAGCTGCGGCCACATACTAATGTCTTCAAGTCTTCTACACAATCCTCCAAAGGTGCAAGTCTACATCATGTGAATAAAGGAGTTGAGGTCGAACACAATGGGACATTGTTTGATTACCGGTCATTGAGGTACACCGTTAACAAACGCAAGACATCCTACTGATGATGAAAGTAGGTATCAAGGCACTGAGTACATTCTTACAAGTGTAAATAAAGTAGTCAGGGTTGAACACTTGAAGAATCCATTGATCAAGAGATATTGATGTATTCCCAATTGTCAATGGCGAGAGAACCTGCCACTAATGACTGCAAGCCTCAAGGTACTCATAGGACTCTAGGTCTCGTTTCCAAAAAAGATGAAATGATTTCGATGGAAGGAGACCCGTTGAAAGGAGAGAATTAATGCATCTCTCATCATTCAGCATGAGGTACAAAGCAGGAGCTCCATGATTTGGAGGAAATTAGACGAAGAAAATGTTCACGAACCAACGCCCCTGTGCATCTTTTGCGTGTGCCAAGTGCAAGCAATACACGAAAAATACCCTATGAATAGAATCCAATGAGGAAAAATGCTAACAAAGGCGAAGAAACCACCAATAAGGATAATGGAATCCAAGACATTGCATGAATCCCAATGTGTGAATAAATGTCTCGTCGTCAAACACAATGGAAACCACCCAGTCAACGACCGATGATGAAATGTCGACTGTTGGGTTCAAGGTTACCTACCAATGAGGAAAGTAGGACCAGGGTGCATGATAGGACTACAACATCATGTGATTTTGAGACAAACTGAGGGTATGGATGACATGCAAAGTCAAGAGTTATGAGGAATGGCCGACATAGATTGATAGACATCCTTTGAAAAAGAGCATGAGAAATATGGAAGACTCCGACAACATAGACTCAATGATGAAACCATGAGATGCTAGAGGCATCAATCAAGTTCTCCATAGGGACTGGAAGAGTAATAAGTCGGGGGAGAAGACTCTCTATAACGAGCTCAACTTCCTAGGGCCATGCTAAACCCAAAATTATGATGACAAATGGACTTAATAACTTTGTGCTATGTTCAAAGGCGACACGACTGCTGCCAATATAAGATAATACTCCCTTCCCAACCGTTTTTTTTTTTTCATAGTCAAATGAATGCTATGATACAAAAGAGGAAACGAGTGTCGCAAGTAAGAAAAAATAGTTCCAGCAGTGGAACATGCCTATGCTCAATGCAAGGAGGTGCATGCGGGAGATGGACACTCGGGGGAATGTTCCCTCCTGGGTATAAGGTGTCAAGTTGAAAAGGATATAAACGAGGCTCTGCTTGGTTGAGGATGCAAAACTGTTGAGGAAAACAGTTTATAATGCAAAGCGAGAATTGACTATAAGCTCAATACTACAAGCAAGGGCATGAGATGCAATCACAACTTAATGACGAAAAATGTCATTTTTCGTAACCTTAGTCTACTTGGTGTGAAAAAGGGATAAACCTGTACCAAATAGACATCCTTTCAAATCCAATTTACGACCATGAAAGAGACAAGTTCACTCATAAATATTTTCAATTTTTGAAAACAAGTCTGAAAATATCTTAACTAAGATTCACAACCTTTCAATTCTAATTTAACGAGTGTGAAAGGGACAAATTCACTCGACAATATTTTCTCTTTTTTAGACGAGTCGAAAAAGAGATTAAATTAGACTCACTTGGGAGTTTCTAGACAGCATGTCATGGGGGAGGCCAAGGCTCCCATGCTGGACTTTTGGAAATGTCAGTATCTTACGAATAGCCGACACAAGCTTGGGAAAACCTAAAGCTCTCAAAGTCAAGGAGGATAAAGTGTTAGCGGAGGTTATCATCTCCGTGATATATCAGATAATGTCTCTTACTTGAAAGGACATAGGTGGAGGCATTGGATACCCCACAAGACCATCCCAATCAAAGGGAAACTTTCTAATACTTGGAGGGAGAGCACTCGAGGAGAGTAAAATTCTCTCTTGTTCAAAAGGTGTAGTACTAGAAATGCTAATTACATGGTATAGAAGGTATAGAACTAGAATCAGAAAAGTGGGATCAACCGAAAATTGCATCGGCATGACCATTTATTCAACCATTGGTTGAATAGGATGTGACACAACAAGGTCAAGAGACGCATCACCCTAAAAAATAGGAGTGGTTTTTATCGAAGATTGCATCGACACGACAACCGGTTGAATAGGATGCGAGACAACAAGGTCAAGGGATGCATCATCCCCTAAAGGAAGAGGGGTGTTAGCCTAACATTGCATTGGCATGACCACTGTATCAACCAAAGAAGAAACATAGTGTGGGGAAACCAAAAATGACTCAGAACCCGAAGGGCCCCCAGGTGAGAAACATGCTTCCGGTGTCCCAGCAGTAGCAGGACACAAATGAGTAAGGTGATTTCCTTCACAAGTCCTGCAAATGAATATGGGCTTGCGTCTGAGATGTCTAGGTTTCTCAATCGTATGAATTTCCCCAGTGTGATTTGAAGTGGTTGGTTATATGCTCCCCACATGACTTGTAGAGGCTAGTAGAAAATTTCCAACATGACTAGCTGAGGTTGGTGATGAATCCCCAACATGACTAGCAGAGGTTGGTGGTGTATGTTCAGTGTGACTAGCAATAACTAGACTTGTGCCCCCAACATGACTTGCAGCGACTGGTTTTTGGTCTTCAACATGACTTGCAGAGGTTGGTGGCCAATCTCCAACATGACTAGCAAAGGTTGGTAATATGATCCCATTATGACCCACAATGACTGGACTTGTGCCGGTGATGGGATGTGGCATTTGAGACCAAGGTCCTGAGAAAGACTAGTTTTGAGAAATTGCAGGCCAAGAAGAGTTCTGGTATACACCATGGACATGTCCAGCAAAATAATATCCTCCTCCATACTGATTCATAAAGGGTTGTAAGGGCATCGACACCGGGAAATTTTCTTGCAAAGAGAAAGCGACATGACAAGGGTTACTCATGTGAGGATATGTTGCCCCCAGATGAAGGAACTTCGTGAAGGGGGTTGCCCATACTATAAGAATGACTCCCTCCGGATGGAACACCAGAAGACATACGAAGTTCCTTCATGGGAAAAGCATTCGTAGGAATCGACATAGCGGAAGAGGGATAGGTGGATGGAGTGTAATAAGTAGAATGACCGCCCATTTGAGCACTTGATCCTGGAAAAGTGGATTCTTATGAAGGAAGATTCCAACCTCCTATCGTAAGAGTTTTTTGAGGGATATGAATCTCACCAAATGAAAAGGGAGAATAAGGAGGCATCATTCCCCCAGAACCACAACTAGGATTCACATAAGGAGATGAGACAGAAGAGGACAAGTGCGAAGACATGTCTGGCATACCATAAGGAAAATGATTAGAGACCCAAGGTATTCACTGAGTATCATAACTTTTCATACCATTATGAAATGCAGACGAATTCATCCCCATGAAATGAGTGAATTTCATGAGGGAGGTAGCATTAAGTGAGGTATTCAAAGGGACTCCACCATCCATGATAACGACAACTCAAAGCATGGTATAAAATCTCAAAGGTGCGCTAATAATCAAAGAGCACACCAAAAGTAATCAAATGACCAATATGCACACAAACAGTATAAAGTGGTTGAAATGGGTCTCCCTCCCTAAAGTAGGTATGTCTCTCCCAAGAGGGGACTGAGACTCCCTGCTAAAGATTGGAGGTATCATAATCAATTATAAGGGCCCTCATGGAATTAACAACCATTTTGTCAGATCCCCCCGGAGAGGTAATCCTCCATAAAGGTTGTGTGTTTTCCGACCCTTATCTGACCCAGGGTACCTGCAAAATAACCCCTGCAAGTAACCTATGTGGCACCTAATCCAAACAACTAAGCAACCACTATATAACTGATGCATAGGTTAGCAATCGTAAGTTAGGTCCACTATATGGGTGGGGTAGCAAAGTCCAAAACCTTGAAAGCACCGCCTCTCACTGAGGTAAGGGCACTAGCAAGATTCCCATATATGAATAGATCCCCAGAAATATCTCTGACACTAAGAAGGTATTGGGGGGATATCCCTTCAACTGACCTCGTGATTAACTCCGGTGTAAGAAAAGCCTCTTGATATTACCAATTATACAATGGATTTCTCCACTCCCTTTGTCAGACACATATGTTGATTTAATAGCCTTGGAGAAGTTTACTCACAAAATCCTATTCCAAGGCACTAAATCCTAAGCTAGTTTGTGCACCCTAGAAAATAAAATTGTTACTAATCAATTTTAAATTTTAGCGTTAATTTTAATGCCGTGCTTACTCAAAATGGTGCAGTTGTGAAACTATTGATGTTATGACTCAACAAGTAAAGTAAATATGGATACAATGCAAAGTCCTGTTGGGCCCCAACAACTCCCCCTAAATTTTTACAAAATTTAAAGGGCCCCCATTAGAATCTTGATAATTATAATGAGCTACAGAATCAACCTTTTCAAATAGTCTATACCTTGGCTTGCTTTGAGACAAACTTAAGACATTCACTATAGTATGAGACATTCATTACAAGAGTATATGTCAAAATTTAGAAACGAGCATAGAAATCTCAATTTAAACAAAA
>JZKD02S2137101.1:188253-201293 GCA_000966675.3 Picea glauca | reverse complement strand
TTTATATAGTTTTTATAAAATTTTGGCGATTTTTAAGGTAAAACAATTTTATCCTATAGAATTTGGGCGAATCATTTTTAAAATAGTGAATCTCATTTTTGGAAAAACCATGGAAAATTAGCCCATGAGAGAAATTTAGCCCCTAAAATCATCCATGTGCTGCAATTTTATATCAGCTAGTAAATGTTTTAAGAGTTCATTGTCTTATGAAACATGAATATCATTTTGGTACTTAGAAAGTGCCATTTTTTCTATTTTGTTATCTTGTTTTGGGAAGGTAGACATTATTGTTCATTTGCTTCATCTCTATAAGACATAAAATAACCCTTTGAAATTGAGTGACCTGTGAGAGGGGGAGGGGACTTTCTTATACTTTTCCCTTAGCCTTATCAAACCCTCAGGTCACTGGGGACGTCTCCCCTGGGGTACATTGATATACTCCTAAATAGAAAGGGGTTTCCTATTAAGGTTACAGTGATAGGTCACTCCCTGTTACACCAATCTTTCTTTCACTTGCCTTGGATTGGGGCAAGTACAGATTGTGTGATAACATTTTGGCACCATTTTCGTGTAACACTAAGTCAATATTCTTCAAGACGACACTTTTTCGGTAAACCTTTTCTTCAAATAATTTATCTTACAAATCTTACTTGGCGACTCCACTGAGGGTGATCCCCTCATCCCTTTGATAGTTTCAAGAAAATTATCTGGCGACTCCACTGAGTTAAGGGAGGTACACCAATCCTCCCAAATCTTATAGAAGAAGGCCTCCCCGAAGCTCTCTTATAGTAAAATCATTGTTCGGAGGCAATCGTCCTTCTAATACAATGTCTAACTCTTAGACTCAGACTATTAATCCAAACCAAGATAATAACCAGAAACAATGGTCATCCAAAAATTTCAAACCGTTAGACATGACAAACATTCTAGGATACCCTAGGAAAATGCCTACTAGGTATGAGAAATGGTTGCCTAAGTTCATTGGTAATGATGTAGTTAGTGCTGAAGATCATATGAGCTATGAATTTGTTCTCTTCTACCCTCTATGATGGTGTTAGACAGTGGTACAATGGTCTCCCTGATGCTAGTATTACAACCATGGACAAGTTGGAGGAAGTGTTCATCAAACGATGGAGTATCAAGGAAGACCCCAACATGTTGCTAATAAGGATGAATAACATCACAAAACCTGAGAATGCAACTGTTAGGGAATTTCATGATAAATTTGAAAGGTTGGTACAAAATATCCCAGTGAGCCATCACCCTTTGGAGAATTTCCTTCTCTTTCTTTACACTAAGGCCTTTATAGGACAAATACTATTTCTCCTCAGAGACAAAGCCCCTAGGACAATCCAAGAATCCCAAGAGATGACTACAAATATTGAAGACAATCTATCATCATCCAAAATTGAACCTTTCTCCACCCCAAGATTTAAAATAAATGTTAAACCCAACGTAATCCATAATGTTGAATCTACATCAGACATTAGTGCTAGCTTGGAAAAGCTACAGTTGACTATAGATGGCATGGTAAAGACCCAAGAATTGATGATGAATAGGATTGTCAACTTGGAAAGATCTAAACAACAAGCTCCTAGGGTTCCTTATAAAGGACAAATCTAGAGGGGGATTGAAGCTTTCAAACTAAAGAATGACCAAGACGTCCCTAATACTTTATCCCCCACAAACATGGTAGATGAAAATCCTTGGTGCTTGCAATGTAGAGACTCACATTGGGAATATGAATGTCCCTTGAACAATGGCAAACATGACCAAGTCAATATTATCGATCATACCATTGAGGGCCCACAATGTTGCCTTAATATCACACTGGAAGAACATCAAGAAGGTATAAAAGAAGCATCTAGGAAGGATAGAATGGAAGTGATAAATAACCTTGATCAAGAGTTGAGAGAAAAGTTGAAAAAATAAGAATTCCAAGTGTATACTAGGAAAAAACGAATGAACCAACCTCTCTCTACTAGACCTACAACCTCACAACTAAGACCTCCACCTATGAACATGCTTCTTCCTATAAATCCTCCCAAAACTGACAAGGTTTATTTGAATTTTGAATTTGAAGGTGCATTAGCCAAAATGCATGTGACCATTCCACTAAAGGAAGTTATCAAGGTTCCATCTGTAAAAGAAAGGTTCCATTTTTTTTTCAAAGTATCAGATGAGCCAATGGACCCTCCTATCATGTTACAAGCAAACCATTTTAGGGTTCAGTATGATGGATACCCTCCTTTCTTCATGAAATTATTATTAAATAACAAATGCCTTAAGAACTATATGCTTGATTCAGGAGCAGGTGCTAACATGATGTCTTTGAGAGTCATAGAGAAGCTAGGCCTAAAGGCCACACGACCTTATAGGAATGTATGCGGTTTTGAATCCAAGGCCATACCCACTCTTGGGGTAGTTGAGAATGTTGAATTACGCCTTAGTAGATATCTTGAGAGAATGATCCATATGGATAGTGTGGTGGTGGATGTCCCTGATGTGTGGGGAATTCTTTTGTCCAGGAAGTTTGCCACAATGTTGGGAGGAACATTAGAGATGGACCTAACTTACATCAATGTGCCTATGAAAAATGAGACAATTGAATGCCTTCCAAATAAGTTAATGGCCAAATACCATGTGCAAGAAATTAATAATTATGTTGGCACCAATGTAACATATGAGCTAACCAAGGAAAACCTTCCTATATTTTCTCCACAGGATTTACCTTTCACTTCAGAGGAAGAGTTTGATGAGATACAGTGGTTGAAAAAGGAAGAATATCAACAACTGTTAGATAAATATAAGGACAAGGAAGTTGGAACTGTTAAATTACTAAATAAAGGTGATGATGACATATTGATCAAACCAAGCCAATAAGAAGTCCTTACAGCTGAATCCTACCCTCCTCCCTTAAGACGATATACTAGGGTTATACAAGATGCAACCAAGATTGCAGCAAAAGAGTATCAAGAGGGAGATACTGTATGGATGTGGGACACTAAGAAAGGAGAGACTACTAATGTTAAAGGGAATGCACAATTTTGGCTTGAACCGTTCAGAATCATAATGAAGTTGGTCAATGGTGCCTACTATTTATCCACGTTGGAAGGAAGAAAATGCCCATTACTGGTTAGTGGATGCCTCCTTAAACCCCACTATGGGGGACATACTTGACTTCACGGGTAATTATAGGTAATTTAGGCATTTGCATCCATTGTATATACCATCTGCATATCATGCTAGTGCAATGCAGTTTCATTTTGTATATATGCATGCTTATTTTTATTCCACTATGTCATATATGAGCGAGGGGTGATATCACCACCCTAATGATTACTGATACATTTGTTGAGATCTAAGAAGATACAGGTCATGCTAGAGATGTTGAGGTTCTCATGTTCTCTATGGTGAGTACATGTCCCCGAGTCGAAGCTAGATGTTATCCCCTATCCTAGGGATAACTAAAAAGATCATGTCTCAAGGCCCACAGGTCCTAGACATGGAGTGTCGAGAGCTAGATGACTTGAGTATGGCCCTGGAGGGCCCATCTTTTCTTCAATTCATCCTATCTATTAACAACAACAACGTCCATCCCATCAGCCTGGTCCCAAAGTAGTAGTAAGTCTTACTCCATGAGGTAATGAGTCTGGGTATCATGGTATGTGTCACTCTTATTTTTGAAGCACTTGAATATGTTGCAATGAATTCTCCTTCATTTCATAACATTTTCTTGGAAATTATGCTCTTTAACTTGTTCATACTTAGGAGGGTGACATAATGTCCTAGTAATATGATTCCCCTTTAGGATGAGTTTCCATTGTGTGGGTCTGTGAAAGGTCATTGTCCATTCCCCCCATTCTTACCACTTTCCATCACATTCCTCTCATCTTCTCCCCACCTTGGTTCGGGCATTGGGTTTGCCACATTAGGAAGGGTTGTACCTTGCCTTGTGGGAAGAAGGGGCTAAAGGCCTAGGGGGTAAAAGTAGATGGAAAGAGTTAAAATCCAAAATGAAACCTTTGAGATGCTTCGCCCAGGTATTCCCAAGAAAGCAATAAAGGGATTCTCGGTAAGAAAATGGGACCCATAGGATAAATCAAAACTCAAGGTAATAGTTGGTGGATGGGAGGTCTCATCATGAGATGGCCTATTAGGTCCATGGGCTTGTAGCAGTATGACACTACCATCTATCTGGTCACCAAACTAGGGTAGTGCATTTTGGTGGCATACCCAAGAGAAATGGGGGTCTCATCATGAACCAACCTTCTCATTTCCGTGAAATGCTTGTGGGTAACGATGTCACCTCTAGTCACTACGCCATGAAAATGTCCCCCAACTTTTCCCTTGAAAAGAAAAATGACCAAAATAAATAAGACTAAGAATAACATGCATTGAATGGAATAGGAAACAATGGCATCCATGATAAGGTGTAGCTCGCCCTCTATAGAGGCACCCACAGGAAATACCTACATTTCCATGTTATCAGTGCACCCTCTACCCAAATGTTTCCCCTACGCCACTTCACACACACTTACATGACCTTAGATTGGTTCTCACCTGGGAAACACCCCAAACTTAAGGAGGATTTTTATGAATAGGACATCCTGAGACCTTCTCCAAACCTGACTTGTTAAACTGCATAAAGTCTTTGAGAATTTATCTGGGTAAAGGGGGGTTTGATGCACATGTTTGGGTAATTTTATTATTAGATGTGATTGACATTTCTATGATCCCTATGACTCGTGAGCCCCTAGAGGGTGTACTTCTTGTTGCTACAAGAATTTTCCTGGTGGACAGGTATATATGGGGGAATGATTAGGTTAGACCTCCATGGGGCTGAAAGTCCAATAGATGGATGTTGTGACCCCACTAGGGGAAAAGAGAAACCAAAGGCTGACACTAGGAAGAAAGAATGACATTGCACTAGGGACACTCTGACAGACCTAGACCCAGGGTTTTTTTTTCCTTTCCTCTAGGACGTTGACCCTTGAGAGCACATGACATCATCATTTTGACCTTGACATCACCCATAGTTAGGGTTTGAACTTATGATGGGAATTTGTATGTTAATTGGCACGTGTGGAAGCATTCAAGGCCTTTGGAGGCCAAAAATTCTGCGTTTGAGGCCTAACGTTCCACCTTAGGGGCCTAACGTCACCGTAGAAGGGCATGACGTCACCCTTGAAGATGAAATTATGGTTTAATTATCGTCATTTGTGTAAAAAATGGATTTTGAATGTAATTTTTCCATGTTGGCCTTTTTATGACCTAAATGTAATTAAAGGTCATTGATATTGTATAAATGAGAGATAAAGCTCTCATTTTTATCACCATCTCTCATCACACAAGTAGTGAAGTCTGAAATTTGCACCCTCTTTTAGGGTTATGGGATGAAATTTTAGGCGCACTTCTTGGAGGAGGCTAATTTTTTGTGTTTCTTGGCTATTTTCATGGTGGGAAATATTCAACTAGGGTTTGAGATTGATTATTGTTGGTGAAGTAAGTAGAAAATCTTCATTTTTTTTATTGTGAATGAATTCTTATGGTGAATTTGCTTGTTTCATATTAAAGATTATGAAATTGCTTGCTTGAAACCCTAGGAGAAAGACATAAGTTATTATCCTTTTCTCTATAATTTTCCACTTGTTTAAATTTCTCAAAGAAGACCTTATCTAGAAGTAGATACTAGATCCCTACCATTGTAGCACTCTAGTAACCCTACTCCACTTTCCTTTTGCATATTTTATTTCAAATTGTCTAAGGAAAAGAGAAATCGCTAGGGCCTAAGTTTCCTTACTTTCTAGCAATTATCTATAGGACTTGGATGTTTGAGGCCATGGACCTCTCTCATCTTCTCCATATCCCTTTGAATTAGTATTATCATTGCTACTTCCCTCTAAGACTTGTTTCTACTATCATTGACTCCATTACCCTAGAAGGAACTAGTCCATTCACTACTAGTGATTGATTGATCAAACAACTTTCAAAGTATCTTCTTTGGAACATTCACTAACCTTAGATTGGCCTAATTCACTAACTAACGTGTTGTTGTTGCAAGAGATTGCTACAACTATGTAACAGCAAAAAACTAACCTCAAAAAATCTTCATTAATTATTCATAAAACCTTCATACACAACAAATCCATACAAAATTTCGTATATCCTTTATGTTCCCACTCTCTTATTAGTTATTTCTCTAGGTTGGCCTAAGTTTAATTGGAGAAACATCAAATAATCCACCTTCATCTAATTTTTGAACAAAAAAAAATATGAGAATTGATCCTTTATATAATTACCTGTCCATATTTCATAATTCTCAATAGAAAAATTCATATCACCTCCAACAATAACATGATGGTGAGATAAGAGAGTCAAATTGACTTTGTTTCTCCAAAAAATGAATTATGTCTAAATATGGACCATAAACATTCACAACTAGAACCTTCATCCCTAACTCCTGAGAGAATAACATCATCCCAATACCTAAGTCAAAGGCCCAATTATTAGTACAATGAAAATAATGTGATATCCATCTCGAAATCAACCCAACCAATCTTCCTCTAACATCTAAATGAATAAAATCCCACCTCATAAAGAGTTTCCCTAATTCCCCACAGAGTTTTACACCTTCTCCCATAGTTTCTTGTAGCATAATAATATCACGTTTTTGAGCATATATTTTAGGGATTGATTTTTAAAGGGGTGGCCCAAACCCCTACAATTGAGAGACATACAAATCATCACGATTAGACCCTCGAGATATTTATTTCTCTAAGAAACCCTACTATTGAAAGTTGTTTACTTGTCTACACCTCCAAATGAGACTTTTCTTGGGCTAGATTAATATGAGATTTCCTACCTCTAGACTCACCCTTTTTTCCTTCCCTATCAAGAAAATCTAGGCCTCCTATGACACCAACTTCCACATCATACATGTCCTCCTTTCTCAGACTTAACAAATACCTAGTAGATCCATCATTAATAGAAACCTCCAAAATAGACCCAGGTTCAATGACTGAGTGAGGTGAAGGGTATTTTTTCCCCAAAACCCTATAAGATGGATCCTAGACTTATAAAAATAATTGATTAAGTACATGACCCTCTTACACTAATATCCTTGGAGCAACATAAATTATCACCATTCCCATTCTATCCCTTATTTTCAATATTATCTAAAACCACAAACCCTTTAAAATCCAATGAAAAGATTTTTAAAGGGACCAAATCATTTATGGACATACCTTTCAAGGTTTTCAAATAAAATATGGGATAAGTAACATCTAAGGGAGCCTTTGCATATTCATTATTCTCTCCTACTTTCCTAACTTTCTCTCTTGGAACCTTGGAGTCATTCTCTCCTATCTTGGGTCTCCACACCTTATTAACTTCAAATGGAGAATCCTTGTCCAAAGCCAAATCAATATTAATGATAGAATTTGAAGGCACAACATCTTCTCGAGCTACAAAAACTTCATACCACCTCCCCTCATCACCCTCTTTTATGATCTTATCCTTGTAGTGAAAAGGGAGAGTGCAATATTTCATTCAGAACTTTGGAGTCATTCTCCCCTATCTCACGTCTCTACACCTTATTAACTTCATGTAGAGAATCCATGTCCAACACCAGATCAACATTAATGATATTATTTGAAGGCGCAACATCCTCCCAAGCTATGAAAACTTCATACCGCCTCCCTTCTAGGGAACATTTTAAGGATCCATACTTATCTTAAAGTGTAGAAACCTTGGCAAATCTTATTGATTCTTAAAATGCCAACCATAAAATGTTTGGCGATATTTTTGTAAAAATATTCAAATTTATAAGGAGTTTATATAGTTTATAGAATATTTTGGTGATTTTTAGAGTAGAATATTTTTATCTTATAGAATTTGTGCAAATCATTTTACAAAAAAATGGAAATTGGTGAATGGCGAATATTGTTTTGGGAAAAAACATGGAAAATTAGCCCATGGGTGAAATTTAGCCCCTAAATTTTTCCATCCTCCCCTCATCACCATATTTTTTTTATCTTAGGCTTCTAGTGAAAATGAAGAGTGTAATATTTCACAATGAGACCATATACCTGACAATGCACACATTTAAATGACACTCCACAATAGTCTAAAACCTGAGTATAGGAATGATTTCCTTTTGTATTTCCAATTTGGGCACTAGTGCATCTCTAAGGTTAATGCCCACTAATATATGGGTTATTGTCATAAAATAAAAAAAAATCATATCATCTTTATTGAATATCTCTAAGGAATTCCTAATTTCTTTAAAAACCTCTTTAGACTAGAAATCCATAGTAAGACCCATAATTTTGATCAATATGGGTGTTAAGTCCATCCTTTTTTGTCACACATCAAAGAATGGCATCCACTATTTCAAAACCATAATCGTCTAACCCTATCTCCAACAATATTCCATAATATTCTTAGCATCCTCTTCTCAACACATGGTAAAGGTCATCCATCTATAGACTAAGATAAATGACTTCAAAATATATCTCAACATTGGCTCCCATGAGTCCTTCAACCATGATTTTAGCACCATATTTTCCATCTACATCACCATAAACTTCCCAACCAATATTTTGGGAGATATATCTACTACTTATTGAAGTTTGATATCATCACCTATAGTAAGCTTCACTGGGCTTGACTTTAACTTGACACATTTTTTTTGTTTTTTTCACACGGACTCCTCCCTTACGCTTGAGTTTCCATGCACGTCTTTTTTCTCTATTTCATAACTTGTGTGTTAAAAAATGATGAAGGCTCTCCCAAGACAAATGAGGATGACACTCTGAAAAGGAATAAGGGATAGGGCTATGAATATCTATTGAAAACCCTTCAAAACCCTCAACCATATGTAGAGGAAATGTTACCATCATTAAGGAATACCTTTGTGCCACTGAGACTGGAGACCAAGCACTTTCTAATGGACTCGACTGCCCCTAGGCTCTACCAACCTATGAGACCCTAGATACATTTTCTTATTGTAAATATGGAAAACCCTTAACCAAACCCTAATCAACAAAATGAAAATCTACAGAGTAGCCAAAACTCTAGAAAAAATAACAAAGACCTTCTTAGATCAAGGCTAGAACCACCAACCTAAGTGATAGTTACACATGAGGATGGATAGAAGTCATCCTGACATGAAGTCAGAGAAAGCATATGACTAAATGTACCTTTCACCATAGAGAACATTAAAATATCTGCCACCTTTGCATGAGAGCTAATGGCCTATAGTTTGTCATAAGCATCGGGACCATGGAAAATTTTAGGGGATAAATTTCGCCCATGGGATAATTTTTCATGTTTTTTTCCAATATCCAATTTTTTCCAATTTTATTTTCACAAAGTCCATATGATAAAAGTATTTTACTCTAGAAATAACTTAAATTTTCTAGAAACTATGTAAAATCCTTTAAAATTTGAATTTTTTACAGAAAGAATG
Source organism: Picea glauca (assembly GCA_000966675.3). Lineage (NCBI taxonomy): Eukaryota > Viridiplantae > Streptophyta > Pinopsida > Pinales > Pinaceae > Picea > Picea glauca. The sequence continues at coordinate 191,821 of JZKD02S2137101.1, read as the reverse complement.
CCAAACATTTTATGGTTGGAATTTTAAGAATTAGTAAGATTCACCAAGGATTCTACACTTTAAGATAAGTATGGATCAGGTTAAAATTTTCCCTAATTGGAACCAAACCCAACTACCATCACCACAGGTTCAATAATCCCTAATTTTTGTACCCTCGAAGTGTTGGACCTCATAGCACAAAAGTCATTTTGACCTGGGTGGGAGGCTTGAATAGTGTTGGAGGCACATGGCATGGACTAGATATCTAACCCTTCATAAGGATATAACAAGTAATCATCTTGGTCCACATCCATCAATTCACCTCCCTTAGTGGGCCCTTGCTCATAGAGGAGTGATGGATCCCTAAATAAAAATCCTAACTGCAATTTGTTGCAGTAGTTAGTTCATTAATTTAAGCAATGAAATTACAACAATACTCTACAACTTCTAGCTCAATTGTTGATCTGATTGAAAAGAATCTAACCTAAATTGAGCTAATGTGATACATATAAGTACTAGGGAGTTATGAGTTTCTTCCAAATGGATCCAAGGGAATTCCAAGCCTCCCTTGAATTGTTTTTTCCCTCAAGAACCACATAAAGTTTCTTAGTGGTTCCAAAAAGCACTGGGCAGTTTCTAATTAACCAATTCTTCAACTCCATTATCCTTCTTCTGTAGTTGTCTCATTATAATGAAGTTTCCTTACTGATTTGTTAAGTGTTGTTATGTTTCATTAAGGAGTTTGACATCCTTTTAGTCATTTCGTGGGATGCAAAGCTCAAGAGAACTCTGCATCCTATAATAGTTAAGGTAATTGTTTTTTTTTATATGACTTTAACCATTTTTTGCAATGATAAGTAAATGCAACTCCATAGTAGTCATGAAGAGGAATTTGTAGCAAGTATAAGTTCTTACAAAGATAATGAACAACATTGATAAATCATTCTACAACATATCTACTTAACACATTTAGATCAAATAACACATACAACCTAAATAGCCCATCACAATTCCTCATAAATACCAAAATACATCAATTTTCAATTAATAACCAACTAAACTAAAATGTAAATAGTTATGACATATTGGYAATAGATCAAGTMTGAAAATGAAATGTTTTGGGTTTATGATGGATAATTGGAGAGGGAAAACATGAGAAGAAGATGATAATTATGAGACTCATCATACCCACCCAATGAAGGGTTKCACATTCAACCTAAGMAACAAAAACAAAAYAAATCATCTTGGTGATCTTCATTATATTCCTCAACTATTGGTTTCTTCYCCAAATAGACCTTCCTAAAATCATAGGCAATGAAATGGGTCTTACCGTCTATACKGTAATACCCTGAATATTTCCCTATTTTYCTCCATCTCTCATGTTATGCAACTACATCTATTCCCTTACCCTCTCAAGTCATGAATGGGKCATYGAAATAGGGTARATATGAAGTAGCCAAGTGTATCCTAACTTCTTAACACCTCCTTCATAAAATTGTGCCATAAATTAGGGAATATTTAAGGATCCATGTACTTATATTAAAGTAGATTGAAATGTTGGTGAATATTACTAATTCCTAAAATTCCAACCATAAAATGTTGGGTAGTATTTTTGTAAAAATATTCAAAATTTTAAGGATTTTATATAGTTTCTAGAATATTTTGGCCATTTTTAGAGTAAAATGATTTTACCATATAGAAATTGGGTGATTCATTTTAGAAAAAAAATAGAAATTAGAAAAAAACAAACAAACATAGAAATTAGTTCATGGGTGAAATTTAGCTCCTAATTATTTTTGTCATAAATAGAGAACCTTGAAGTCCAAGACAATAATGGGGCTCTATCCTCTTCAACTCTAGACATTTTACTCTACCTAATCTATGAGCATTGCAATACCACCCTGTAAATGTTTTATTCATTATATTATATTGTGTCAATGCATCATTTTTTACTTCTTTCAAGAACATGTCGATCTTGAGGGTAAATAATCATATTGAAATTGTTTATCCATACTTGTTTTAGCTTATTATGTCGTGATTTGATGATCAAATCAACATGAATCTCTTATATTCTATATTGTTGCATTTCCTCAAACCTTTTGATCCAGGAGGATCTCTACAACTAAGTAAAATTGATGTTCTCAAATTCTAATGTAAATGTACTCATGTCGAAGAGCTCGTCGAGAGATTTCCAACGATGATTGAACAAGGTCAAACAAACGTCGTATGAGAAAGCTATGGTGTTATGAAGTTTTGGGAAAATGAGCAAAAAAACTGACAAGGTCAACACATGGCATCACCTAAGACTGACATGTGGAAGTACTTCTAGGACACATGGTAGTACGACCATGACATGTGGCAGTATGGGCATGACACGTGGTAGTATGGATAGGACACATGGCAATACATACATAATAGGTGGAAATACAGATGTTGATTGGTTCATATCAATGTTGAAGTTTCATCATGACTAGGTTGTATGGATGTTAACGTGTCATGTTGACTGGATGGTATGGATGCTAACATGGTAGGACAATGATGTGGTAGACTGACGTGGAGATGATGTGGTGGAAAGCATGACAATTGACTATGTAGATACATGGCTGCCACATGGACCAATCAGAGGCCACCACGTGGTAGGTTTGATTATCCAAAAAGGGGCTTATTAATTCCAAGAAGGTCGGGCAGGCAGATCGAACCCCGACCTCATAAAAACAAACCCAACAACTTATCGTTAAGCCAAATGACACTAACTATGGTTGATGGAAATATTTTATTTAAATTATATTATTGTAACCTTTGTACCAAAAGCAGATGGTCTATGGGTTTGACCCCATCACCTTGCCCAACATTTCGACCGTTTTAAGCAATGGGACATACCATATGTCTTGTTAAGGCATACAAATATTTTTATATTTAACCTGTAATATTGCATAGCCCGAAAAATCCCAATGGGCCAAGATTCAACCCCACGACCTCAACAATATAACCAAAGTGCTTTACCATTGCGCCAATGGATAGTTATTGAAAGGTTTTTGTTGAGAATTCATTATTATACATAATCATTTCTTGTATAATTGAAGGACTGGGAATTTTCAAGCCTTTTTTAGTGTAGGAAGAGAAGGGGAATTTGTTCCTAGCTATTTTACAACCTTCCTAGAGAGGTCGAAGACATTTTATTTCATGTTGGAGATCCATTGTAATGTAATAAAGCATTTGAAGTGCTTCACATTATAATAATGGAGCAATTGCACATTTGAAGCGGACCAAAAAGCATAGCCCAAGATGGGTGAACTTTGTTATCAACCTTCTTGTCTAGTCTCTTTATTCTTTCCGATATGCATTTCTTCAATTCAACCTTTCAATTATGCTTTAAGATTTATAATTTAAATTAATTCCATTCACACTTCATATTATTTGCAAATTAGTCAGTGGATTTCACATCACCTTTTCTCTTCATTATGCAACACTGATATAATGAACGTCCCCCACATCACGAGGCATCAACTTGTTGACGAATATCTCATCATGTTCATTCATAAAGGATTTTTTTTAATTGTAAAAAGTAAAGTCAATTTATTGTAGGTAT
>JZKD02S2137101.1:131987-146882 GCA_000966675.3 Picea glauca | reverse complement strand
AAGAGGTTTCGATTTGAGGCTATCTCCCCAGTGGAGTCGCCAGTTTCTGTTGTAGGAAAATCTGCCTACGGACAAGTAGATCGACCTCTAGAGCTTGACCTTAACCCTAGACAGATTCTTTGGACTGAACTCTCCACCTCCTTCTCTGGTGTCAAAAGAGCTTTCTGCATCATCAACGATCTTTCACCTTCAGCATCTTCCACCTCAACATCCTACCTCTATGCTTCGGCGATGTGAGTTTCTCAACTCTCCTTCTTCTTATCTGGACACTCGTAAGACTTGTGCCCATTCTTTCCACATGTGAAGCATGTGATTACTCCACCTCTTCCTCTTCCTCTACCTCTAGTATGAGGAAAAGTGTTATTGTCAGCATAATATCTTCTCTGCTCAGTATGTTGTCCTCTCTGCTCAACATATTGTCCTCGCTGTGAGGTTCCACCTCTCTCAGTGCGAGTCTAAGGTTTCTTCTAGTCTTTCTTGGGATTCTGATATTTATCCTGGGCAACTGATTTGCCTCTGGGCTGACTTCTGCCTCGGCCTCTCTGACTCTGCTTTCGACTCAGCTTCTCTTCCGCTTTCAGAGCCATCTGATAAGCATCTTATACCATTCAGATGGTTACCATGCTCATCTCATCCTGGATATCATATCTCAAGCCATTCATGTATCTGGCAACTTTTTCATCATCGCTCTCCCGATGACCTACCCTGATGTTCATCTTGTAGAATTCCTCAGTGTATTCTTTCACTGTCATCAACTTCTGTCTCAGGTTCTGCATTCTCCTGAACAGAGTAATTTGATAATCTCTGGGGATGAATTTCACCTTCATCTTCGCGATCATTCTGTCCCATCTCTTGATATTTTGCTTGCCCTTGCAGCGTCTATTAGCTTGTAGTTCATCCCACCACAATGCTGCATGTCCCTTCAACCTTGTGACAGCATGCTTGATCTTCTTGTCTTCTTCAACATCTTCAAAGTCGAAGTATCTGTCTAGATCCCTAATCCAGTCTAGAAGCTCCTCTGCATCCAAGGTCCCCTCATAAACTGGAATGTCCATTTTGTCTCTTGCACCCATCCTTGCAATAACTTTGATTAAACGTTCATTTGATGCATCTTCAGCTGCAAATTCTTCTTCACGTTTAGCCTCTATTTCACTTTCAGAATCACTAAGATCTCCTGCACTGACTGTATGTCTTTGCGTTGTTTCCATGTCTTCGATTCTAGCTCGTAGATCACACATTTCTCTCTCCATAGCTGGATTTGCCATCTGCCTGCCTCTCCTTCGCGACATTTCCCTATCCTCTGGATCGGGTGAATGTCTATCTCTTCTCCTCAGTGGCATGGTGAATTCCCTTTCTTCTCTGCTACAGAAATCAAAGAACCTTTTTGATATGTGATACCACTTGATGTCGACGCCTTCCCTACACAGCCCGCATGTTGTAGGGTCCACGCCGATGCAGGATCTTTCCTTCTCTCACGGCCCGAAGAACTCTAACCATCCTTCTATTTCCCTATCAGGAAATTTGCACCCACAACAACTCTCACGCGATCTCCTCTTTCCACTCGGGAGATCAGACTTCGCAATTTTGCGAGTCTAGTGGTCGAGCATTGGTTTCACGAACTCCCGAAACCAGACAACAGTCAACACTGACCTTTCCTTCTCTTTCATGATTTTCTCTATCATGATTTCGACACTCGCGATGTCAAACAACTCATCTTACCAAATCCCGAACCCCGATTTATCGAAACTCTGACACACGCGTGAGTTCTGAATTTTCAACGGTCCTTCACTCCATCGACATTTCGGAGTTCGCAATATCGCGAATCCTAATGCATATGTTTCGGGAATTCTCACCACGAAATCCCAAAATGGTGTGCCACCTGTCCACCTGCTGACTCCTGTGGCCCCACACTATCCTCTTGGCTGTTGGGATATCGCATTTCATGATATCGCGATCGTGGCTACCAAACCTTCGACTCTTCTTCTCACGAAATCCCAATAGGCGATTCCACGAGTGATCCAATGGCCCTGGCTGGCTTGGATCAATGGCTCTATCTATCCTGAGCTTAAACCTTCGGGGATACTCCATCGTATCTCCCCTGCTACTCTGTGAGATCTAACGACTCAAGGGACTTCGCGAATTCTCCTCAGAGAATTCCGACCGTCTGTTCCTCCGTGACGATTTCTGCAAATGAACTAAGTGTTCCTCCGTAAAAACTTGTCCACCAACAACACAAACTTGCAATGCCTACTAAATATTCATGACACAAACTTCCTATGAAACCCTTTACAAATTACTTGAAGGTCCTATCCCTCTTGAGCTTTCAGAAGATCCCTGCACGCACTCCTTGTGGCAGACATTCAAGCACTTCCAAAGTGTTGAAATATTTTGACTCTGCGCACGCCTGCAGTAGCAGTCCTTCAATGCTTCACTCAGGTCCACAAACTCGAGACTTCACTCGGCTTGCGCACTCCTTGCACAGCTCCTGTGCCTAACTGCACCTTCTGGGTGAACGAGAACCAAAGTTACCTATCTGAACCCTTTGTCAACACACTCCTTGTGGACACTTCAACTGCACTCCTTGCAGGAACTCCTTGCTCAGATAGAGAAACAATTGAAACTCATTTCTACTTCCTCTCAGACTTCAAACTCAAACATGAAATCATATACACAACATATAAAGAAAATGTATAACAGGAAGCAAACATTCATGAGCATATCATTCAACATCAATATACAGAGAACAAACACAAAACCATGAATTTGAATCAACCTCTTTCTATTAATCCAAATATCTGTACATGGGTGTTCTTACACAGCTCTCTGCATGCTCTTGCTCTTCTCCAACAATGCTCATAATCTTCCATAATGTTACAATACACAATGAGGGTGTCTATATCTCGTTTCCCTCTTGTGCTCTAAAACTGTCTAATCTAGAATTAAATTCTATCTAACTGCATTAACTACTTTTAAATGCCTTCTACCTACTAAGGACGAGAGCAATCCTCTCAAGGTCCATTTACATTATACAAGTGTGCTTCTTCTTAATGACTTCATTTAAGATTGTGCATCAACTTCAAGGAAATTTCAAAATTTGTGCTGGCGCTTGCCCAGTTGTCCTCTGCTTCCGCACTGGCTCTCTTGATGTTGGTGATGCTCCTACATCAGAATGTTAGGTCATAAAGGAATATTTTTTCCATCTAGAGGGACAAGAAATATTCCTCAAACAACAACACTTGGCCTCTTGAGGGTATCATTGGACTATTATTGTGGATTTCTATGCCACTATGTGGCTTTGAGTAGTAGGTATGGGCCTTGGAAATGATCTAGGGAATAAGGGCATGCCTTATGTCCTAAAGGAATATTTGAGGCATCTAGATCCATGAACAATTCCTCAAATCAACACACATTAACTTTGGAAGGTATCCTTGGCCTGTAGGAAATATGTTAGTATCCTCACAAGTTTTTTATCATTAGGTATGGGTATTAAGGAATTTATATGGTTGATGGGGGAAACATGAGCCTTAGGTGAATTAATCCTCTATCCCCAACCCATACACTCTTTAGAACCTACCTCTACCTACATCCCCATATTCTCCTAGGCCACCAAATCCCTCTTCCATTGGTCCCTTTCCTCTACCATGACCACCTTCACATTAGGGTCATATCTCCCCCTTGGGACCTCATCACCTATTCTCTAAGTCTCTTTTGTATGGACTTATTCCTTCCTTTTCCCCTCTACCCTAGGTCCCTATTACTACCCCTAGGAACCTTCGTACCATTTACCCCTATGTTTTTCCCCCCTTCACTATGTGCCCCACATTCCCTCAACCCATAACCTTAGCCCCTGACCTCTCATTTGTAACCCTAACCCCAACCACAAGCCTCATCCCCCAATTACCTAGACCATATCCCAATAGCCTTGTATCCTTCATCGATGGATCCCAAATCCGATTTACCTCTTCCACATAGCCCCCACCACCCTCACTACAACTCCCTCATCCCTTCATTTGTCCTCACCTCTCAACTAGTTCCCCAACACTAGTCCCTTGGAACGTAACTCCATCTATACTTGGCACCCCACCTTTACTTGACACATAGACTCCTTTACCCTTGGGATACCTACCCCCTATTCCCATGAGGCCCTAGACCCTATGCCCATAGGGACCAACAATATTCACTTTGTACTTGGGCCTAAATCATCTAATACCCCTAAGTTCCTCCACACATGGGTGCCTCCCTCTACCATTAGAAATTTTTTCCCATACCCACTTAGGCCCCTCAACCATTGGTCCCAATCTTATGCCCTGAACCCCCTCCACACCTAGGCCCCATACCCCTTCCCATGAGTCCCTTCCACCACTATCTCCCAACCTCTACCCCTAGCCCACTTCCCCACTAGGCCCCTATTTCCGTCCAACCCCTTTCCCCCTCTACCCCTCTATGCTTTCCTTTGCTTAGATCTTAGCCCTATCTACCCTTGGCCCCCCACCTCTATTTAACTTTTGTCCCCTTCTATTCCTATGATCCTACCTCCACTTGGACCCTATCCCCATTTCCCCCTAAGCCCCCACCTTTACCCAACCCATAATCCCCTCTACACTTGGGACCTAAGCTCCCTATGGCCATGCCTCTTATTTAAGGCCCCACACCTCTTGCACCTTCATCTTAGTGCCCTAGTAATTTCCATAAGACTCAAACATAATTCAACCCTAGGCCCCATGCCCTAGTTTCCCTCAAATCCCCTCCACACCTAATCCCCCTTCTCTATCCATAATTTCTAAAGACCTTGATTGAATGTATGTACCACAAGAATTTTTATCTGTTATGTTAAGAGTGTGCACACACTCTATAAAACCTGCATGTTATAATGTGGATGTGTTCTAGAGCATGTGTTCACCTATATGATATAAAAAACAAAAAAATCATAAATCCCCACCCGATTTCTTTGAAAAATTGTCTCATTTTTTTAGGTAACCTATCATCTCCTATGAAAAACTACAACAACATACAATTTTTATGTTTTTTCGTATAATTGGAAGGTATATTTTTGTCTTTTTCTTGTTGTAAATCCCTAGGAGCATGGGGAACACACATAATCAATCAAGAAAGTATTCTAGGAAAGAGAAACCCATTGAAAATATCATTAAAGGAAGAGAAAAGGTAATGTTGGGTATGAAAAAACATAGGATTTCAAAAGAGGCCAATCCAAATTCTAGCACAATAGATGCCACTATTGTTTCTCCTCCATCACCACAAGAAAAGAATAAGATTTCAGTATAGGTCAATCCAATTCTAACCTCTAGTGAACCTCCAATGTCTATTTCATTAAGACAATTTGTTGTGGATGAGTAGATAATGATGGATTTTGTTGGTGCTAATTATACTATGGATTAAATTAGAGAGGCAATTGGTGCACAACCTTATGGTGAAAAATTTCCTATGGTGTAATCTCTTGTTCAATAGTTAGACATCCTGAAAACCACCCATCAACATGTCCACTCTCTTCCCATATTTGACCTACAAGTTATTAAAGGGGTAAAACTCTTACATTTGTAACTCCACAACAAATAGGTCAAGAGTCCCAGAATACGTGTCCATCATCCCTACCTAGACTAACTAGTGTGTATTGAATAACTCCTAAAATAAAACAGGTGGATGAAAGTGGTCTAGCATCACTTGAAGTAAGTTACCTAACCGAACTATTTACTATCAATCATACAAAAATATTAAAGAATATTTTGAACCAAAATTTGATGCAATTAAATGTCAATTATTTTTGTCTTTGTTAAAATCTAGGAGGTTGATTGTTGTTAGGAAAATTACATCCATAAAAACAATCAAGTGTTCATAAACAAGTAATCATATTGATCGAATCCTTGTGAATACTTTTCATAAAATTGGTAATAAAACTCATTCTAAAAATTGTAATGCAACCCAACGTGTATTTTTATAATCAATTGTTATCAAGATCACAAGAAAACATCATTTGCTGAAAAAAAACATCTCATCTCATTAAATGTAATGTCAAAACAATTCGAAAACATTCTATTAGACAAGATAACCTTGACATAGTAGGACAAACAAATTTGTGGGCATTCACTGATAAGCTACCTCATTTTTAAATAAAGTTAATTGAGCAATTAAGGGACTAATATGAAAATTTTTGCATGAGAACACTAGGCCTTCTTTCAACCAAAAGGATGTACTAAAATTGACAATGGGTTCTAGGGACTATGAACCTCACATTAAACATTTTCTTGACATGACACATACATAATTGTATGAGAAATTTAGGAATGAGCATAGTGCACTTAACTTGGGCCAAATATCTTTCAATAAATGCAAGCCTTGGTATGTTTGAATAAACACAATATGTAACACATGTTTATGTAGATACCACATTGAATATGGTTATTATTATCTCTCTCTCTCTCTCTCACCATATTTTGCATAACACCCTTGTGCATAAATGATCAATTCTATTACCACCAACATGATCTAGAAACTTATTCATAGCATCATGTACACAAAGTTGAGGGTTGTACATATTATCAAAAAAATTTCTTAGATGGGACATTCCCTAGGCATGATGGAATGGAATTACCGAGAAATTGCATGAATGTGAGCGATGGGTATGAATTGGGAAGGAAGGGGGGAGGGCATGAAACAAAAATTATACAGTTGGTGACTTCTCAGGCTAATAATGTGTACTTTAATGGTATCTTTTATTTCATATTGCTCTTTGAAACATCACATGGGGAATTATTATAATAGTGAACTTATATAGTGGGACATATATATATATATATATATATATATATATATATATATACACTACAGTTCTTATCTCGTCCCTTAGAGGCTCAACCATATGGGGACCCATCACATCTACAGGAACCCACGGAATTGACGGGACACCACTGTCGGCCCGTTAGACATGAAATCAAATTATTACAATATGACTCAAGGCCCATCATGCTTCCATCCAGTTGTTGATATTATTCTCTACTACAGAATCAAATGCGTCACCACTATCATAATTATAGTGACTGCTGGGAGGAGAACCGTGAATGTTGGAAAAGGGAGGCAGTCCACTAAAGCATCTGTAGAATGGTGATCCTTGCATGGCTAGAATGAGCTCATCTTCAAGTACACAAAGATCTCCGTAGAAATTACTGGTCACTTTAAATGTTTGAGGATTAGGTGGATCGAATTTTTCAAATTCTTGCTCACTGCCTTGAAAAGACAGATTGAATATAAACCAAGCATTGTACTGAGCTGCTTCCTCAACTTCTGCATGTAACCATTGCCTGAATTCATCTTTGCTTCTACCGAAGAACAAAATATCTCTGGGGAAATAAGTCCAAAGTAACAAATATATCCATCCAGACCACCAATATAAATAATCTTTGAATATAGAGCAATCAAAGAGAATCCAACATGAGCTATCATACTTGGTCTGGGACATTATTGCACAATAATCTGTATAAGAAATATATGGAGTATATATGTAGATATAGGCTTGACCTTGGAAAGGTCCTCCAGTGATTATTCCTCTGGTCATATTCGGACTTGTTCTGAAATAGCTAAGAAAAGAGCTAAGATGGTTCTTGGACTGAACCCAAATGTTTAAAATGTCTTTACAAGTAGGACTGGAGTTTATGCAATACTCTAGATAGTCAAAACAATAACAATATTTACAATTTTTACAAACTAGGATCCATTTGAATCCTGGGGGAGCATCTGGTATGCTCAAGGAGGATGAATCCATTTAATTGTCTTTTCACTAGCTTCTCTGGTGAGTAGATCAGCTATGCAGTTATCTTTTCCAGGCTTGTATTGTATGTCGAAATCAAAACCATCAAGCCAAAAGCTCCATCTGAGAATTCTATTATTTCCCTATTCCAGAAGTCTCTGATTAGTCAACATACCTTTCATATGTTTCAAATCAGTTCTAACAATGAAATGAACAGGTTTTAAAAACAATCTAAATTTCTTTATCCCATTCTTTACAACAAGTATTTCCTTATGGGAAGAGGGATATTTGGATTTTGTGTCAGTAAAGAAACCAGAAGTATATATACATACTTCTTCCAACTTGGGTCCATTCTTTTGAAGCAATACTACAGCCCAAGTGTCATTGGAGGCATCAGTTTCAAGAATAAGCTGTAATGACATATCAGGAAGATGTAGTCTTGGCAGATTTTGTATCTTCTGTTTGATTATTTGAACACCTGTCGTCATTTTGTGGTTCCAAGGCATCATCTTACTCAGACGTTTTTGTAGTATTCTCACGTCCTTTGCTTGGTTCTCATAAAATTGTCTAATATAGTTTAAACAACCTAGGAATCTCTGTAGTTGCTTTTGGTCTAGGATCTCATCTGGAAACTCAGAAATCTTTTTAAGCACACGATCTTGCAACTCAACTGCTCCTTTAGAAAGTATTAGTCCTAGATACTCTATTTTAGTCTGAGCCCAACAATGATTAGACTTACTTAAAACCAAAACCATGTTTGAACATGAGATTATAAACAATCCTGAGATGGTGTACATGCAATCTGCTATCAATAGAACATACAAGAAGAACACCAATATATACAATAACAAATGTCAAATGCTTAAAGATATCATCCATTCTTTTTTGAAACTCAGAGGGTGCATTCTTCAATCTAAATGGCATGACTCTCCATTGGTACTAACCATTAGGTACAACGAAGGTTGTCTTGTACCTATCTTTCGGAACAATGCCAATTTGCAAGAAACCACTTTTTAAATCAAATTTGCTAAAAACATTGCATTTTCCAATCTTTGCAAATAACAACTCCTTGGATGGCAGAGGGAACCTTATAGGCTGTAAAGCTTCATTCAAAGCTCTGTAATTAATTACCATTCTAGGTTTTCCTCGCTTTTGTTCACTATGCTTGTTTACATAGAAAGAAGGACAAGCCCATGGGCTTCTACTGGTTTCTATTAATTTTCTATCCAAGATTTTAGATATCTCCTTTTGACAATATTCAGATTCTATGGGAGACATATGATTGGCAGAAGCCTTTTGAGGCTTGGCAATATAATCTTCTTTGTATGGAAGATTGACAAAGTATTGTTCTCTTGTCTAGAAAGCATTAGGGTGTTCTGATGTGCAATCCTTCTCTATTTTATCCTTCACATCCTTAATAATCTCAAGCCCATGTTTCTCAGTATGATTTATTATTTTATGGATCTTGATTAGGCTTTCAACAGATTTCTCAATGTCTTGGAGAGTTTGCTTGACTTCAATCCTTGTTTCAAAAGAAGACTTACTGGGTACTTTTATGGATTTACCCAAAATAGTAACCTGTACAACATCGCTACCTATAACAAAAGGTAAACATTTATTTACAAAGTCTTGTCCCAACAAAATATCTACACCTGTATCATAGTAATAGAGATTAACCATTACTTAGGCTCCTTGAATTACTGTTGGAAAGTCTGGGGCAATAGAATTAATCTTTATTTCAGTCTCATTGACTGCCCTAAAAGCAATGTCAATGGGTTTCCAATAGTAATATGGTATAGCTCCATATTTAGCACACGAGTTCATGGCTCCTATGTCTAGCTGTGCATCTAGAGTATATTGCAGATATCCCTGAACTTTTATATCTACATAAATTGCCAATCTATCATCAAGTCCATTCATTTGTTTGGACTTGCTGGCTTCAATTTCTATATCCTGATTGAACATTTATCTTTCCCATTGTTCATCTCTTTTATTCTTGAGAAAGTTCAATTCTTCTCTTTGCATCTTCAAGCTTTTCCATAGATCTTTTATCAATGCTTCCTTTTCTCTTATGGATTCTTCTAGATGGAATATGGTGTAGTCTAAAGAATCTTCTACTAGATTTTCTTCTTCAATTATTTCTTTCATTGGTTTGGAAAATCTAACTTGGTTTGTTTCTCTGCTAGCTTGAGGCTGGGGTGAAATAAACTCTGAGTCTTTGGGAGTGTAGTTCTGTATATTCACCATGCTTGGCTGCTGAAGCTTGGCAATTTGAGCAGAGAGGAGAGATATTTGAGCATGATAGCGTTTAGAAAGCTGGAAGTGTCTAGGTGTTAAAGTGGACAATTTTTGTTGAAGTACATACCTCTATTGAAGAAGAGAAGGGAGGTCTGATGTGGGGGACATCATTTTGATGTCAAGAAAATTGAGATTTTCAGTAATTTGTGATGTGTCAGAATCACTTTGGGCATTAGATTCAGCATAATCAGACTCATCAATATAGTCAGTGAGTGAAATATATTCACCATTTGAACGGTTAGAAACCATTTCCCAATCAACAGGATCATAACCTGTCTGGAACAGATCCATGATCTTGGATTGGAATTTGGTCTTTGTCCGCAGAGGACACTGAGAAGCCCAGTGGCCAGGATTTTTACAGATAAAGCAAGATGAGGTCCTTGCTTTAGAATTTTGAGGCCGACGTTTAAACTAGGATTTTCTGGGTTTGGGATTGCTTTTAGTAAAAGTTCGGGGAGTCTTTTTATGAAAACTTCTAGATTTTGAACTACATTTGAAGCAACCATAATTTTTTTTACAAGAGTCTTTTTTGGACTTTTTCTGCTGACAACCAAAGTGATAAGTCTCAACGAATGTATCACAGATACTTGAGTCAAAGCCTAACTTCTTTTTAACAGACTTATTAGTCTGTCTTCTAATACATTCTTTTTGCAGAGCTATGAAAATATGTTCATGCAATCCTGCTAGAGAGAGTTCTTCTAACCCAATTCCTAAGGTCTCTAGTCTTTCTCTAACAAGATTAGGAATCTTTCCTGGAATTGCTGACAAATATTTTCTAAGGTAAGCAACATTGTCAGGATCAGGTCACCTATATAAAAGGTCTTGCATGGTGCATAAGAATTCAGGTAGTTGAGAGACATGGCAGAGATGTTGATTCATATATCGATCTGCATATTGATCAGAATCTATTTTAGAACTACCATAAAATTCATGCACGACTGCTTTGATAAGCTCTTCAATGTTTTACAGAGTAGGATCTTTACAGACTCAGATCTTGCTAAGATCTATGACATAATACATATACAAGCGAGATCAGTGTTTTTTGTTCACAAGTTCCCAAAGGCGAGTGAAGAGGATACACACTGCTCTTAGACACAAATACTTAGACTAACACAGACACTCATAATTTCTTCATCTCGATGATCCAAATGAGACCATAAGAGGCTTATTTATACTAAAATTACAAGGTTTCTAGTAGACAAAAACTGGCAACTGCCTGTTAAAAGTAAGATTCCTTCAAGTGGATGGGGCAACTGTGGACTACAGTTGTTATATCATCCCTTAGAGGCTTGGCCATATGGGGACCCATCACATCTTTTACAGAAGACACAATATATGACACTACTAGCATATGATATATACAAAGTGGAGTTCTACAGGAACCCACAGAACTGACGGGACACCACTGTCGGCCCGTTAGACATGAAATAAAATTATTACAATATGACTCGAGACCCATCATTCTTACATCCAGTTTTTGATATTATGCTCTGCTACAGAATCAAATGAGTCACCACTATCATAATTATAGTGACTACTGGGAGGAGATCCGTGAATGTCGAAAAAGGGAGGCAGTCCACTAAAGAATCTGTAGAATGGTGATCCTTTCATGGATGGAATGAGCTCATCTTCAGGTACACAAAGATATCCGTAGAAATTACTGGTCACTTTAAATGTTTGAGGATTAAGTGGATCAAATTTTTCAAATTCTAGCTCACTGCCTTGAAAAGACAGATTGAATACAAACCAAGTATTGTACTGAGTTGCTTCCTCAACTTCTGTACGTAACCATTTCCTGAATGCATCTTTGCTGCTACCAAAGAACAAAATATCTCTGGGGAAATAAGTCCAAAGTAACAAATATATCCATCCAGACCACCAATATAAATAATCTTTGAATATAGAGAAATCAAAGAGAATCCAACAGGAGCTATCATACTTGGTCTGGGACATTATTGCACAATAATCTGTATAAGAAATATCTGGAGTATATATGTAGATATATGCTTGACCTTGGAAATATCTTCCAGTGATTATTCCTCTGGTCATATTCAGACTTGTCCTGAAATAGCTAAGAAAAGAGCTCATATGGTTCTTGGACTGAACCCAATTGTTTAAAATTTCTTTACAAGCAGGACTGAACTTTATGCAATACTCTAGATAGTCAAAACAATAACAAGATTTACAATTTTTACAAACTAGGATCCATTTGAATCTTGCAGGAGCATCTAGTATGCTCAAGGAGGATGAAGCCATTTAATTGTCTTTTCACTAGCTTCTCTGGTGAGTAGATCAGCTATGCAGTTATCTTTTCCAAGATTGTATTGTATGTCGAAATTAAAACCATCAATCTATAAGCTCCATCTGAGAATTCTATTATTTCCCTGTTCCAGAAGTCTCTGATTAGTCAACATACCTTTCATATGTTTCAAATCAGTTCTAACAATGAAATGAACAGGTTTTAAAAACAATCTAAATTTCTTTATCCCATTCTTTATGGAAAGTATTTCCTTATGGGAAGAGGGATATTTGGATTTTGTGTCGGTAAAGCAACCAGAAGTATATATACAGACTTCTTCCAACTTGGGTGCATTCTTTTGAAGCAATACTGCAGCCCAAGTGTCATTGGAGGCATCAGTTTCAAGAATAAGCTGTAATGACATATCAAGAAGATGTAATCTTGGAAGATTTTGTATCTTCTATTTGATAATTTGAACAACTGGGATCATTTTGTGGTTCCAAGGAATCATCTTACTCAAACATTTTTGTAGGATTCTCACATCCTTTGCTTGGTTATCATAAAACTTTCTGATATAGTTTAAACAACCTAGGAATCTCTGTAGTTTCTTTTGGTCTAGGATCTCATTTGGAAACTCATAAATCTTTTTAAGCACATGATCTTGCAACTCAACTGCTCCTTTAGAAAGTATCAGTCCTAGATACTATATTTTATTCTGAGCCCAACAAATCTTAGACTTACTTAAAACCAAACCATGTTTGAACAAGAGATTATAAACAATCCTGAGATGCTATACATGTGATCTGTTATCAATAGAACATACAAGAGGATCATCAATATATACAATAACAAATGCCAAATGCTTAAAGATATCATCCATTCTTTTTTGAAACTCAGAGGGTGCATTCTTCAATCCAAATGGCATGACTCTCAATTGGTACTGATCATTAGGTACAATGAAGGTTGTCTTGTACCTGTCTTTCGGAACAATGCCAATTTTCCAGAAACCACTTTTAAAATCAAATTTTCTAAACACATTTCATTTTCCAATCTTTGCAAATAACAACTCCTTGGATGGAAGAGGGAACCTGATAGGCAGTAAAGCTTCATTCAAATCTTTGTAATTAATTACCATTCTAGGTTTTCCTCGCTTTTGTTCACTATGCTTGTTTACATAGAAAGAAGGACAAGCCCATGGGATTCTACTGGTTTCTATTAATTTTCTATCCAAGAGTTTAGATATCTCCTTTTGACAATATTCAGATTCTATGGGAGACATATGATTGGCAGAAGCCTTTTGAGGCTTGGCAATATAATCTTCTTTGTATGGAAGACTGACAAAGTATTGTTCTCTTGTCCAGAAAGCATTAGAGTGTTCTGATGTGCAATCCTTCTCTATTTTATCCTTCACATCCTTAATAATCTCAAGACCATGTTTCTTAGTATGATTTATTATTTTCTAGATCTTGATTAGGCTTTCAGCAGATTTCTCAATGTCTTGGAGAGTTTGCTTGACTTCAATCCTTGTTTCAAAAGAAGACTTACTGGGTACTTTTATGGATTTACCCAAAATAGTAACCTGTACAACATCGCTACCTATAACAAAATTTAAACATTTATTTACAAAGTCTTGTCCCAACAAAATATCTGCACCTGTATCATAGCAATAGAGAATAACCATTACTTTGGCTCCTTGAATTATTATTGGAAAGTCTGGGGCAATAGACTTAATCTTTATTTCAGTCTTATTGACTGCCCTAAAAGCAATGGTAATGGGTTGCCAATAGTAAGATGGTATAGCTCCATATTTAGCACAAGAGTTCATGGCTCCTATGTCTAGCTGTGCATCTAGAGTATATTGTAGATATCCCTGAACTTTTATATCTACAGAAATTACCAATCTATCATCAAATCCATTCATTTGTTTGGACTCGCTGGCTTCAATTTTTGTATCCTGATTGAACATTTATCTTTCCCATTGTTCATCTCTTTTATTCTTAAGAAAGTTCAATTCTTCTCTTTGCATCTTCAAGCGTTTCCATAGTTCTTTTATCAATGCTTCCTTTTCTCTTATGGATTCTTCTAGATGGAATATGGTGTTGTCTAAAAAATCTTGTGCTAGATTTTCTTCTTCAATTATTTCTTTTATTGGTTTGGAAAATCTAAGTTGGTTTGTTTCTCTGCTAGCTTGAGGCTGGGGTGAAATAAACTCTGAGTCTTTGGGAGTGTAGTTCTGTATATTCACCACGCTTGGCTGCTGAATCTTGGCAATTTGAGCAGAGAGGAGAGAGATATGAACATGATAGCGTTTAGAAATATGGAAGTGTCCATGTGTTAAAGTGGACAATTTCTGTTGAAGTGTAGACCTCCGTTGAAGAAGAGAAGGGAGGTTTGATGTGGGGGAAATCATTTTGATGTCAAGAAAATTGAGTTTTTCAGTAATCTGTGATGTGTCAGAATCACTTTGAGCATTAGATTCAGCATAATCAGACTCATCAGTAAAGTCAGTGAGTGAAAGATATTCACCATCTGAACGGTCAGAAACCATTTCCCAGTCAGCAGGATCATAACCTGTCTGGAACAGATCCATGATCTTGGA
>JZKD02S2137101.1:73156-83325 GCA_000966675.3 Picea glauca | reverse complement strand
GCAGCATGTTTCAGCATCTGTTCTTCATAAACAATCGATTGCCATCAATGACAACCTTGATCATATGCGCCTTGATCATCTGCGTCATCTCTGTTGTAGGCATATTTCCAACAGAACTTCCTTCTTCCTTCTCATGTAGTGGATCATCACAACATTGTCCTGTCTCTTCCATCCCAACAACCATCTGATGGTCTCTTCAACCCCATGGAGGTCCGAGCTAATCATATCCCCATGTGTGTCGGTCCACTGGTACCTGTCCGCTGGGTATGGTCCTTCACATCAAAAACTACGCCCTTCATGGGCTCATCAGTCCTCAGGATCATAGAAATTTCAATCATGTTTCATCATTAAATTTATCAAATACATGCATAAAAACCCTAACATATCCTCTAAGATCTCAAAGACATTACACATATCTACCATACAAAGTTGAAGAAACAAACAAGACAACCTATTGGGCTAATATCCACTAGAAAATGAAAGTTTACACAGAGGATCATTCAAGCCATGTTTATGAGGTGATATGGTCTAGGGATGTCCAGTCATATTAATACTAGGGGTAGGTGTTGTTCATGGGTGCCTTTGTAGGAGGTGATCTATACCCGTCATGGATGCACTTTTTCCAAGCCCCTTTATTGCCTTATTCTTTATTTATTTATTTTCTTTTCTTTTTACTTCAATGCCTGACCAGAGGACACTGCCTTGGCGTGGTGACCAGAGCTAACAGTGTTACCCACTGGTATTTTCGCAGAAATGATAAGGTTGGCTCGTGATGAGACCCCCTTTCTTTTGGCCATGCAACCAAAGGTCATTGCCCTGGCATGGTGACCAGATAATGGCAATGTCATACTACTAGATACCTATGAATATAATGGGTCAGCTCATGATGAGACCTCCCATCCTCTTGGTTAGGTCTTGTTTTTGTTATTTTTCTTAGGGTCCCTTTTGTTTCTTATCGAGAGGCCTTTTATTTCCTTCTCGGGGATCCCTGGGTGAAACATCTCTAGGTTTCATTTCCTATGGATTTTATCCTTTACCAGCTTCTTTTACCCCCTGGGCCTTTATCCCCTTCTTCCCACAGGACAAAGTGTAACCCTCAAAAGGTCATCCTAATGGTCAGACTAGGGGAATGGGATGGATGTGTGGGAGATAAGATGTAAAATGATAGAATGGTGGGAGCGGACGATGGCTCTACAAATCCCCCCTGGTGGCTAACCAAAACCCATGAACACAATCTTGCTAGTTCACCCTGTTAATCACCCCAAGAATGGTAAAGTGGATTAGTGTAAGATCCAAGCAGTTATCAGAAATGTAAGGAACCTGATCCATATATAAGAAGGTTATAACAATCAAACATGACACATACCATGATACCTTGGACCAATTACCTCATGGAGCAAGAGTCTTCTCTGATGCAGGTCCAAGCCGATGGTGATGGAAGCTGTTGCTGCTGCTAACAGGACAAGTCTGGCGAAGAAGAAGAAGGATGGGCCCTCCAGGGCCATGCTCAGGTCAATCCTGCTCTCGGTACTCCATGTGTAGGACCTGTGGTCCTCGAGACATGATCTCCTAGTTATCCCTAGCTATCGGGAATAGCATATGGCTCTAACTCGGGGACATGTGTTCACCGTAGAGTGCACGAGAACCTCAACATCTCTGGCATAAACCTGCAAACCTGCTCACACTTGACAAGAAAGCATCAGTGACAAAATGTGGGGTGGTATTGCCACCCCACAAAATAATACATGTATACAAAGTAATCATAAATGCAAATAGAAAGTGAAAAACTTACTTGTACTCACCTATTGGTTGCATGTTGGTGTAGTCAAACAACCAGTGAAGCCAACCCAACAACGTTCCTTGATACTTGTCTTTGTGCTTCATCATAAACCGAAACAACAATAAATCAAGCACAATAATGTCATGAGTTAGATTACATATTACATTATTGGGAATCTCAAAGTCTAACTCATGGAGGCAGGTGGGAGGGACAAAATCCTGCCAAGTCCATCTCTGAGGAAAGTATTCAATCCACTTCAAGAAAGGGTCATGAAAAATGCAAGGTTCAGACAATTGACCAAAAGGGCATGTAAATTGGCTACCTAAGGCATCCTCATGCTCTGAAGTCACAGAAGGGATCGACAAAGATCTAGCAGACAACTGGCAAACTAAAAAGGGAAAGTTGAAAACTGACTGAAACACACAGTACCCAACCAACCCTTGGAGTTCAGGGTTTGCCTAAAGGGAGAATCAACATTAAAAATATACTTCCCAAGCATACCTTTAATGGACAGGCATGGTAAAGTAACAACAGGTGGCTGGAGTGAAAAGCCATGAGAGACTTTCCTTAGGCAAACAATATTCTCACTTGTATCAAAATCTGAGCAGATAGGTGATTGACAATCATCTTTACAAAATAAGTCCAAATGCTCAGAAGAACATCCATCAAAGTCCTCAAGATATGACCGAAAATCATAAGGTACTGGGTCATCCTTGGTCCTTTAGGTGGTATGGGAAAAAACCTCATCTCCTTGTTGCCACTGGTCAGAAGTAGTTTGTTGTGGTAATTGCAAGGGCAACGTCCGAAGATGACCTTTTATGTCATAGATGGGATCTGTATTATAACAAAATGCACACCACCTACATCTCCCAACATGTATGAACTCATTGAAATCAACTATGTCGGTATCAGTATCATAACACGAAGGAGTCAAAACATCCAATACTTCTCGACTCTATGTGTTATAAGGTAGAGAACCACTAAAAACTCAAAAGGGGGAACAATTTACCTCGCTTAATCCTTCCTATGCAAGAGCTTCGAGTATTTGGATAGCATCATCAGGTGGAAGATCTGCCTTTACATCTTCAGTCTTGAGACATAGGGGATCTAGCTCATCCAAGGGTTCTACTCCTTCTTCATTCTCTGAGTCATAGAACAAGGTATCATCAAAAGAATCAAAATGACTTACCTCATTCTCTTCATCTTGTGCAGGAGTGGCAGGATCTTGGAGAGCTTCATCAGACCGAGGAGTGATTACTGGTGCTTCATCCTCATAATTCACGTTTCTGGCTACATCTTCGTTGCATTCTATTGGATTATGGGAGAGGTCTTGCTCCTCTTCAAGGGGTTGATAAAGGTCTTCATAAACCTCATCTCTTATATCGGAGGATTCTTGGTATTGATCATGATAAGCTCTTCTGAGATCTTCTACAATCTCAGTGGTGAATCCCTTGTGGTGTAAAGTTTCCCCGAGGTTTTGAAGGACATATTCATACATTTGGAAATATGGCTTAGTAAGGTCCATAAACTTACTGATGAGGTGTATGAAGGATGATATACCCTTGTCCTTGCAACAACTCTTAAATCGTTTTTGTAAGTAGGATGACAGGGTAAGAAAAAACAACTTTATAAGAGCATCCTCTCCTCCCAACTTTATCTCGCTCAAATACTCCAAAAATTTTACTATATGAGGAGATGGGAGGCCCCAAAACATTGGAGAGTTGTCTAGCCATTTTGTATCAAAGTAGTTTGGGTATCCTTGAAAACTTCTGAAATCAATACTTGGATACATTTGTTCCCAGTGTGCCATGATCACATAACTTGAAAATATCACAGAAGGTAATGTGGCACCCTAAGAAAATTCAGTGGAGTCGCCAGATAGTTTTCCTGAAACTACCAAAGAATAGGGGGAAAAATTTCTAGTGGAGTCGCTAGGTAAGCTTGTAAGAAAAAGGTCTTTGAGGCAAGGCTTACCAAAGGATTTGTCGTTGAGGAAGGTTGACTCAGTGTTCCACGGCAACGGCGCCAAAATGTTATCACTTAGTTTGTAGTTTAGGTCAAGTAGCTGAAGGGTAAGGGTCAAACTGGCGTAACAGGATCCTCCCCACCCACTGTCACCTCGATGGGGGGCTATTTCTATTTAGGGTGGCTAAGCCCAAGGGAGACGTCCCTGGCAATCTAGGGTTTTGAAAGGAAAAAGGGTCAAGGGATTGAAGCTAGTTTTCCCTTCACAGATTACCACCAAGAAGATAGTCAAATGAAGAAAAACCATAGAAGAGACACCTGCTTGCGAGACAAGACAAAAATGACACTAGTACATGTAATAGTGGTTAATACTTCATTAATCAATGACTATCAATATTTAATGTACATGAGCATAAACAATAGTAAATATTGATGAAGTCAATGTTTGCAATAATGACAATGACATATAATCTTACTTTATCAATAATCACTGGAACATCATAGCATCTAATGAAAATAATCAATCCTTAAATTAATCAATGCATTAAATATCATTAATTTCTCATATACAAGAAGTTGTTGTGTCAGGTATGTTAGAGATGACGTCAGCTTCTTCTAGGGTTAGAATGATAGACAAGAAGGTCAACATTTTGCAATTTAGCCAATGAAAATCACCAATATATCAATGTCTATCACTGGATGACCAAGACACATAGTTTTCTATCAACTAAGAGCTTAATAAAGACATGACATCATCATTTTCTGCTATGTTAGAAGACGTTAGGGTTAGTTAGGGATTCAAATTTGAGAGTTTTGAAAGATTTTTTTTGCACAACAAGCTCAACGTTGGAGAGAAAAACCAGTGCGTTAGGGTATTATGGAGTCAAAAGTAAGGGCAAGATCTCAGGAGGATCAAAATATAAAGACTGGAGAGTTAGGTTCTATGGTGTTGCAATGGCAGGGCCCTAGAATCAAAACCCTAAGGGAAGGAGGCTCATTTTGGTGTTTCTTAAGCAAGGCCTCATGCTCCTTCCTCTTTCTTTAAATATTATTGGAAAAATGACTAGCTTTAAAACACAAGTCTAAGGGAAAAAAGTGTTGTGGGAGCAAGGCTCTTCAAACCCTAGAAGGTTAAAACCCTAGGTGTAGAATCAACTAGGCCTAAGACGTCTCCTCTCTTCAACTTATGTTAAATGCTAACTCAGAAAAAGGATGATCAGTGTAGCAACGGCTAGGCTATATCTTCCTTAATCAATGGCTAAAACAAGTTTCTCTAGCATGGGGACATATAGCAAGGACCTACTTGTGTGCTTGCTACCTAGGGTTTCAAGATAGAGAAATATAATAGCAATACAATAACAAATGTAAGAGATTTAACCTACAACCATTCATTTAAGAAGTTTTGCATGAGAAATTCACTTACAAATCATGAAGAATGCTCATCAAACCCTAGTTGTAAACCTTCCAATGAGAGAAACACCATAAAATGCCAAGAATAATCCTCCAACAAGAGTTGCGCCTCACTTCCAAGAGAAAAAATACCAAGACAAAGACTAAAAGTGTATCTCTCACAAGAGAGTGAGTTATGTTATTTTTTTAAAATGAGGTCCAACATCCTCTATTTATATCAATCTATGACCTTTAATTTTAAAAATAGGTCATTAAAACAACCGACAAGGTTGACCTTTAAAATTTACATTGTTTTTACAGTAAATGCTAAAAGATGTCATAAAATGAGCCAAAAGGGGGACGTCAAGCCCTTCTGAGGGAGACATTAGCCCTTTTTGGGCAAGCACAACATCCAGAAAACCAAACGTTGGCCCTTCTAGGGATCCTCCAAGCTTCCAAATGTGCCAAATGACCTCAGCACACTGCCACACGCTCCAGACAACGCCCAACTCTCTCAGGTGACATCCTATCCATCAAAGGCACACGTTCCATCTGCAGTGGGTGATCCCCCCTAGGTCGGGCTCTGCCAGAGTGTCATGGGTGGAACGTCCTTCTTCCTTCTCATGTAGTGGCTCATCACAACGGTGTCCTATCCCTGCCATCCCAACAACCATCTGATGGGCTCTTCAGCCCCATGGAGGTCCGAGCTAATCATATCCCCATGTGTATCGGTCCACTGGTACCTATCCGCCAGGTATGGTCCTGCACATCAAAACCTACGCCCTCCATGGGCTCATCAGTCCTCGGGATCATAGCAATGTCAATCATGTTTTATCATTAAATTTATCAAATGCATGCATAAAACCCCTAGCATATTCTCTAAGAGCTCAAAGACATTACACATATCTACCATGCAAATTTGAAGAAACAAACAGGACAACCTATTGGGCTAATATCCACAAGAAAATTAAATTCTGCATAGGATCATTCAATCCATGTTTATGAGGTGATATGGTCTAGGGATGTCCAGTCATAGTAAGACCAGGGGTAGGTGTTGTCCGTGGGTGCCTTTGTAGGAGGTGAGTTGTACCCATCATGGATGCACTTTTTCCAAGCCTCTTTATTTCCTTATTCTTTATTTATTTCTTTTCTTTTCCTTTTTACTTCAAGGCCTGACCAGAGGACAATGCCTTGGCATGGTGACCAAAGATGATAGTGTTACCCACTGGTATTTTCGCAGAAATGATAAGGCTGGCTCGTGATGAGACCCCCTTTCCCTTGGCCATGCAACCAAAGGTCATTTCCCTGGCGTGGTGACCATATAATGGCAATTTCATACTACTAGATACCTATGAACATAATGGGTCAGCTCGTGATGAGACCTCCCATCCTCTTGGTTAGGTCTTGTTTTTGTTATTTTTCTTAGGGTCCCTTTTGTTTCTTATCGAGAGACCTTTTATTTCCTTCTCAGGGATCCCTGGGTGAAGCATCTCTAGGTTTCATTTCCTATGGATTTTATCTTTTACCAGCTGCTTTTACCCCCTGGGCCTTTAGCCCCTTCTTCCCACAGAACAAAGTGTAACCCTCAAAAGGTCATCCTAATGGCCAGACTAGGGGAATGGGATGGATGTGTGGGAGATAAGATGTAAAATGATATAATGGTGGGAGCGGACGATGGCTCTGCAAATCCCCCCTAGTGGCTAACCAAAACCCATGAACACAAGCTTGCTAGGTCACCCCGTTAATCACCCCAACAATGGTCAAGTGGATTAGTGCAAGATCCAAGCAGTTATTAGAAATGTAAGGAACCTGATGCATATATAAGAAGGTTATAACGATCAAACATGACACATACCATGATACCTTGGACAAATTACCTCATGGAGAAAGAGTCTTCTCTGATGCAGGTCCAAGCTGATGGTGATGGAAGCTACTACTGCTAATAGGACAAGTCTGGCAAAGAAGAAGAAGGATGGACTCTCCAGGGCCATGCTCAGGTCAATCCTACTCTCGATACTCCATGTCTAGGACCTGTGGGCCTCGAGACATGATCTCCTAGTTATCCCTATATATCGGGGATAACAGGGCAAATTCAACCTCCAACTGCTACAGAAATAAAAAACTACCGCGTCGTTGTCTGTGGAAAAAAAACCCTGAAAAATTGCAGATTTTTAAACTTCAATATATTGATCTTCCGAACTCTGATTTGGATGATTTATTTTTTCAATTTGGGTGTTTTTCTGAGAGGAACTCATATATACAACCTGCTTCTACAAATTTTGCATAGAAATATACCAAAAAATTTTGGAATATCGCGGCCCTCTTTTTTGTTCTCCGAAAAAAACAATCTGCAAAAATAAAAAATATTTGCCCACAATGTCTCCCAAGGAAAGTGCTCTGCTACAAATTGTTAAGTACCTGAATAGATCTACCAATATAATAACCAAAAATATTGAATACACAATAGATCCACTAAGCAAGATAGAAGAAACCACACTTTATTATTACCAAACCCTTGAGGTAGGGCAACACCATACAATGGATCCTATTATGGAAGGGATCCTCTCCTATTCACTTGCCTCTTCGAGGGGAAAACATCCTAATGAGATTCAGCTCTAAATACAATAATTCTTTTCATGTCTCATTACATTTCTTGAACCCCTTTATATAGTACTACCATCACCTAAGAACATTCTAGAGGAGGAATCTTCTAGAAGTAGAACCTTATCAGAAGCCCTTTTACAATTATCATATCTAATTACTCATTTATTATATCTAACTACTATAGTGGGCCTTATTTAATAATATAGTGGACCTATTCCACCTTATATTGAATGACCTCCACTATTATCACTATGGGCCCTTTGGGCCTCCACTACCTCTCTAGCTACCTTACATAATGTAAGGTAGCTAGAGAAGTAGTGGGGGTGGTCAGAGGGCCCATAGTGATAATAGTGGAGGTCATTCAATGTTAGGTGGACTAGGTCCACTATATTATTAAATAAGACCCACTATGGTAGTTAGATATAATAAATAAGTAATTAGATATAATAAATGTAAGAGGACTTCTTAAAAGGTTCTACTTCTAAAAGATTCATCCTCTAGAATGTTCTTAGGTGATGGTAGCACTATATAAAGGGGTTCAAGCAATGTAATGAGACATTAATATAAGTATTGTATTTGGAGCTGGAGCTCATTAGGAGGATGCCCCCTCGAAGAGGCAAGTGAACCGGAGAGGATTCCTTCCATAATAGGATCCATTGTATGGTGTTGCCCTACCTCAAGGGTTTGGTAATAATAAAGTGTGGTTTCTTCTATATTGCTTTGTGGATCTATTGTGTATTCAATATTTGTGGTGATTATATTTGTATATCTATTTAGGTTCTTAACAAGTGGTATCAAAACACTTTCCTTGGGTAGAAATTGTGGACAAATATTGTTTATTTTTGCATATTTTTTTTCAGAGCAGAAAAAAGAGGGCCGCGACATTCTCGAAGTTTTTGGTATATTTCTATGCAAAATTTGTAGAAAAAGGTTGTAGATATGGGTTTCTCTCAGAAAAAAACCCAATTTGAAAAAACAAATCGTCCGAAACAATGTCCAGGAAGTCAAGATATTGAAGTTTTAAAATCTACAAATTTTCAGGATTTTTTCTGCGGACGACGGTGATAAAATTTTTTTTTTTTTCTGTAACATCTGGAGGCCGAATTAGCTCAAATAAATTACAGATCTGAGTTCCTCTCACAATTTCACCCAATTTCGAAAAAAAAACAACCAAAACGGAGTCCGGGAAGTGAAGTTATGAGCATTTTAACTTCAACAGTTTTTTAGGGTTTTCCAGAAAAAGCCGCGATTTTCTATTGTAACTTATTGGGTGAGTTCATAGGATGCTCAGATGGCTATTTCTTCTCAAAACCTGAAAGAAATTCTTGAATCATTCAAAGCCCAATTGTTTCATACATTGGATAACAGATTGGATGCATTTGTACATGGCCTCACAGACAACCTTACAAACGGCCTCAATGATAGTTTTCATAGTATTCAAGATTCATTGAATAACATGCAGGAGAGATTTCTTATGGAGGGCCTCATGGATGAATATAATCAAGAAATATATGCTTGGTATGATTTTTAGATAGAATGTGATGATTGGTATATGGATAGTTGTCATTTTTGGGATGACAACCACTTTCATATTTTATTTGATGACTCTACTCCACCTTCTGTAGAGAACATCAATGTCCCACATCAGGAGCTAGTTACCAACGTTCAATCTACATATTCTACAGTGGTATTATTTATTCCATATTCTTCTATGACCCTTTTCCACTATGTGGATGGATCTTCTTATTTGGATCCACATGATAGGTTTCAGTCTTTAAAGCATCATTTGGAGTTGGTTATTGGGTTCCAAAATCTTCCACGGGGAGTTCACATGAGCACTTGGACATGGAACCCAGGCTTACAATGGTGGTTGGATTACTTCAGCATGGTGGATTTCCTTTCTACATGGGACCTTGGTTCTTCAGTCTTCTTCAGCATTATGGTCCACAATTATCCATGGGACCCTAGTATATGGTTGTATATCAAACGTTGAGGACAACACTTTCATAAGGGGGATGGAATGTAAGGTAGATAGAGAGGTAGTGGGGGGGGCAGAGGACCCATAGTGATAATAGTGGAATTCATTCAATATAAGGTGGACTAGGTCCACTATATTATTAAATAAGACCCACTATGGTAGTTAGATATAATAGATGGGTAATTAGATATAATAAATGTAAGAGGACTTCTTAGAGTTCTACTTCTATAAGATTTCTCCTCTAGAATGTTCTTAGGTGATGGTAGTACTATATAAAAGGGGTTCAATCAATGTAATGAGACATGAAAAGAAGTATTGTATTTGAAGTTGATGCTCATTAGGAGGATGCCCCCTCAAAGAGGCAAGTGAATAGGAGAGGATCCCTTCCATAATAGGATCCATTGTATGGTGTTGCCCTACCTCAAGGGTTTGGTAATAATAAAGTGTGGTTTC
>JZKD02S2137101.1:51674-73106 GCA_000966675.3 Picea glauca | reverse complement strand
CCCTACCTCAAGGGTTTGGTAATAATAAAGTGTGGTTTCTTCTATATTTCTTTGTGGATCTATTGTGTATTCAATATTTGTGGTGATTATATTTGTAGATCTATTCAGGTTCTTATCCATATATTGTAATGTAAGGTAGCTAAAGAGGTAGTCGGGGGGCCCAGAGGGCCCATAGTGATAAGAGTGGAGGTCATTCAATGTAAGGTGGACTAGGTCCACTATATTATTAAATAAGGCCCACTATGGTAGTTAGATATAATAAATGGGTAATTATATATAATAAATGTAAGAGAAATTCTTAGAATGTTCTACTTCTAGAAGATTCCTCATCTAGAATGTTCTTAGGTTATGGTAGCACTATATAAAGGGGTTCAAGCAATGTAATGAGACATGAAGAGAATTATTGTATTTGGAGCTGAATCTCAATGAGAGGTTTCCCCCTCAAAGAGGCAAGTGAACAGGAGAGGATACCTTCCATAATAGGATCCATTGTACGCTGTTGCCCTACTTCAAGGGTTTGATATAATAAAATTGTGGTTTTATATATGGTTTCATATATCTTGCGTGGTGATTGTATTAAGATATCTTTGGATCTATTTTGATATTTTGTATTCAGGTATTTGGTTCTTAACAAGTGGTATCAGAGCACTTTCCTTGGGCAAACATTGTGGAAAAATAATTTTTATTTTTGCAGATTTTTTTTGGAGAAAAAAAAAAAAAAGAGGGATGCAACATTCTCGAAGGTTTTGGTATATTTATATGAAAAATTTGCAGAAAAGGGTTGTAGATCTGAGTTCCTCTCAGAAAAACACCCAAGTTGAAAAACAAAATCGTTCGAAACGGAGTCTAGAAAGTCAAGATATTGAAGTTTTAAAATTTGAAAAATTTCAGGGTTTTTTTTCCACAGACGACGGCGCAATATTTTTTTTTTTATTATTTCTATAGCAGTTGGAGGTAGAATTTGCCCAAACAAATTACAGATCTGAGTTCCTCTCACAAGTTCACCCAATTTCAAAAATAAAATCAGTCGAAACAGAGTCTATAAAGTGAAGTTATGAGCATTTTAAATTCAACATTTTTTCCAGAAAAAATCGCGATTTTCTACTATAAGTTATTGTTCTATTTTTTGGGTTTTTTCGTGACGACTGCGGGACCGAAGAGTTCATAGGGTGCTCATGTGGCTATTTCCTCTCAAACCCTGAAATAAATTCTTGAATCATTCAAATCCCAATTGTTTCACACATTGGATGACAGATTGGATGCATTGGTACATGGACTCACAGACGACCTCACAGACGACCTCAATGATAGTTTTCGTAGTATTCAAGATTCATTGAATAACATGTAGGAGATATTTCTTGTGGAAGGCCTCAGGGATGAATATAATCAAGAAATATATGCTTGGTATGATTTTGAGGCCGATTGTGATGATAGGTATATGGATAGTTGTTATTTTTGGGATGACAACCACTTTCATATTTTATTTGATGACTCTAATCCACCTTCTGTAGAGAGAATCAATGTGAAAAATCGAGAGCCAATGACTATTACCAGTGTCCATCCTGCATATTCTACAGTGGTATTATTCCTTTCAGATTTTGCTACGACCCTTTTCCACTATGTGGATGAAACTTCTTATTTGGATCCACATGATAGGTGTCAGTCTTTGAAGCATCATTTGGAGTTGGTTATTGGGTTCCAAAATCTCCCACGAGGAGTTCACATGAGCACTTGGACATGGGACTCAGGCTTACAATGGTGGTTGGACTACTTCAGCATGATGGATTTCCTTTCTACATGGGACCTTGGTTCTTCAGTCTTTTCAACATTATGGTCCACAATTATCCATGGGACCCTGGTATATGGTTGTACATCAATCATTGAGGAAAACGCTTTCATAAGAGGGATGGAATGTAAGGTAGCTAGAGAGGTAGTGGGGGGGCCCAGAGGGCCCATAGTGATAATATTGGAGGTCATTCAATGTAAGGTGAACTAGGTCCACTATATTATTAAATAAGACCCACTATGGTAGTTAGATATAATAAATGAGTAATTAGATATAATAAATGTAAGATGAATTCTTAGAATGTTCTACTTCTAGAATATTCCTCCCCTAGAATGTTCTTAGGTGATGGTAGCAGTATATAAAGGGGTTCAAGCAATGTAATGAGACATGAAGAGAATTATTGTATTTGAAGCTGAAGCTCATTGGGAGGTTTCCCCCTTGAAGAGGCAAGTGAACATGAGAGGATCCCTTCCATAATATGATCCATTGTATGATGTTTCCCTACCTCAAGGGTTTGATATAATAAAGTTGTGGTTTTATATATGGTTTCATATATCTTGTGTGGTGATTGTATTCAGATATCTTTGGATATATTGTGATATTTTGTATTCGGGTATTTGGTTCTTAAGAATCACATAAAATAAAAGAAGAAGGTTTGAATGCATAAGATAAATTTAATAGAGTAAAAACATGGGGAGATCAAATAAATATAATGATAGATCAATATAAAATACTTTATACTCAAAACTAAGAGTTACAAAGTAGAGTCAAAATTGATCCCAAAATAGTTCTCTTGGGATTTCTAAAAAATATATAGTTTGTTACAAAGCCTTGAAATTTAAATACATGTTTCCTTAGGAATGGGATTGGGGCTCCCACGAACCATAAAGAAAATATGAACAAGAAGTAAGTTGTAGAAGGAGGATTGTAGGTGATGACAGAGTAGCAAGACCTAGAAAGAAGATAGAGAGAAGTTATCAGATTTTGGTTAAACCTTTCTAGTTAAAGAAGCAGAGTAATTGGATGAAAACCTGATAAAAAAGAAAGTTATGATCATCATGAACTTACTATGATGGTCTCTCATGTCTTTTCACTTTCTTGTTGCTGTCCTTTTATTATCTTTGTTGACGGTCATAGGAACCATCTCAATTGTTTCTTGCCTTTCTTCGGTTAATTTGTCAATTGTCTTTCCAGACCAATTTTCAGTATAACTTTTCATTGGTGCGACATTTATTTCATGTTGTATTTTAATTTTGAATAACTCACCTTCCAAGTCTCTTAAGTCAAGATAAATACCATGTACTACTTCCTCGATATCTTGATTTTTCACGGAATAATCAACTAGCCAATTGTCTATTTCATCTTCATTATATTCAAGTATGCCATAAAAATTTTCAACTGATAACCCTTTGAATATCGCAACTTGTTTGTCAAATTGTTGCTTTGTTATAAAAATTGAGTTGAGAATTAATTTAGGGTATTGTACCTCATTAGTACCTCCTTCTAGATCTATCTTCGTGAGTCTCTTGAACATTTCTTCTCTTTTCAGGATGGCTTCGTTGCATGCTTGAACAATGTTACTCAAATTTTTAATCTTTTCCTTCCAATAAGAATTTAACTATTTTATTTGACTTGGGGAAGGCATAGCATCATCTCTTCTTCTCAATTTCATCATGTTTGAGACTTTAATTCCAAATGGTAATACAAAATCAATGTAGAAACCTTCTCTGTTTTTTATCTCAGCTTGCAGATATTTATGGAAAGTGTGTTCCCTTGAGCCAAAATAAACAATGTTTTTTGAAACCTCTCATGCTTCTGTTATTTGTGACATTATCTTCTTAATATTTTTTTGTACATAAATCCTGACCGCTATGATTAGGATTGAAGATCCTTTCAACTTAATGGTAGGTGTTGTTGGCTTGATCATTGACAAAGGATTTTCCAAGATTGGAGGAGGCATTAAGGCAATCTCCAACTCTCTAATCCATTCTTTTAGCTTGGAATTTCCATCTTCCAACCCGTCAATGGAGTTTTCAAGAGCATCACTGGTTGTCTTGTGAATTTTAGAGATTTGGGATAGCCACATGTCTTTCAAGTCAACCTCTGAGTGAGATTTTCCTTTTTTATTTTTTTGATCACCTCTTTCCACAATCAATTTTTTAGACTCTGTATAAAAAATAACACTTTGAAAAGTGAAGGATTCCTCTTCCCTAAAAATCTCATTTGGAACAACTTCCAATAAAACCTTCTTTTGAGTTACAATTTCTGGTTGTTCCATCATGGGAAATATTTTCTCAATATCCAACTCCAGCTCCATGTCATCTAGAAAAAATCTATGGATGTCATTTTCTATGAGGCTGTCCTCTTCCTCTTGTATTAAATTTTTCCTTTTCTTTCTTACAAGCAATTTATGCGAATTCTCAATTTTCCTGGGGGGGGGGAGGGATTTATTCTCTCCTCCACAACTTGAACTACTGTTGGCAATATTTCTATTTGGGTGAGCCATTGGAGCATTGCTCCAGGATGTGGTAGTTTTGAGAGTAACAACTGGAGACAGGGCGCTCCTTTCACTGGGACCTTTTCCCTTTTGCTTATACAACTCGTTAGTGCTTAATTATGTTTCTAGGTCACCAGCCTCATGTACATGAGTACTTTGGTTGTTACCTTATTCTTCTTCTTCATTCAAGGTAGTATGAATGAATGAGTTATTGAATCCTACCAAAAGCATGTGTTCCACAAATATTTTTTTAGGATCAAATCCCTTGATATTTTCAACATATTTTAGGCTGACGTTATTGAAATGGCTTGCAAACTTGTCAATTTTATTTATGTTTCTTTAGAAAATCTTTGTAGTCTTCTCCTTTGAAGGTAAGTGTTGGCTCTGTAAGCTTCAACATCTTGTGAAAAAATTGTGGTGAAAGGAAATGGGGGAATGATCTTGGAGTTGTATTTTTCTTTGGCTCAACACGTACTTCTCAGCGCACCATGCAACAAGTTCTTTGCAGTCAAATACCTCAGGAACACACCCTGCGTGAGCAATTCTGGATGCCCAGATTACGTATTTTTGTGTAGGAGGAGATGAATAATATGAATATGCTCTGGACAGCTGAAATTTATGATCTTCACGACCAAAAATATTCAAAGTATCTCAACATAAGTGTTGTCTAGTTGTCGTTTTCATTAGGTTGACATGAGTATTTTTCAGTTGAATAATAACTTGAAATAAATCTTTTCGGAGAGATGAAAATCATATAGTCCTTTGGAAAATGGAGAATTAATGAAATTTAATGAATAATCTCCTCGAGTATTTTTCCATTAATGGCAATCACTTTGAAGCATGCATAATTAGTTGTTAGCATTAAAAAACATTCAATTCATATTGGAAAAAACGCGAGAATGGAAGGGACGTACACGAGTAGTTTTGAATATGAAGTTTTTTCACGAACCCACCAACCTGTGGTTGTGGATGGTCAAAAATAATTTAAAGTGTAGAAAAGTGGTTAGTGGAACTTGCATGCAGGATAAATAAAAATATTTTAGGGAATCAATACCTGCGATAAGTTTGATTGGTTAAAATGAGGATCACGAAATTTTGAGTGCAAAGTGGAGATCGCAGAATTTGGAAGATGAAAGCTCAACTCCGCCAACCCATGAAGTTTTAAAAAAAAAGGATAAGTATAATACAATAGGGTGGTTGGTTGAACTAGTGACATGGGAAAATGGATGGGGGATGAAGGCCCGCCATACTTGTGAATTCATCGATTTCTGAAATATGACTAAGTATGGTAAATAGAAAGGGATAAAAGAAGGGAATAAAGGAAAAGGGAAATAAAAGGAAAGTACAGAAGAGGGAAAATAAATTGAAAAAATAAGTCAGGAAAAAAGAAAGTGGAAGGAAATTTCAGAAGCAGGAATTGATCTCAAAAGTCACCAAGCCAGGGTAATGGCTCTTAGTTGTATTGTTGAGAGAAAGGGGCTTTCATCATGAGCCAGTATTCTCATTTCCACTAGGTATTTGTGAGTGACACTGTCATTATTTGGACATCATTCCAAGACAGTGGCCTTCAACTTGTCCCTAAAATTTGAAAGAAACAAAGAATGGTAAAACTGCGGGCTTGGGAAAATTGCATTGCAAACGAAGGTGCCACACACCCTCTACAAAGTAACCCATGAGTGAGACACTAAAACCCCTTGTATGTCATGAAACCCATGACCATTGAGTCTTGACCCTTAACCACTTAACCCAATTTACATCGCTTAGAGAGGGATCTCTTGGAAACACTCCTTGACCTAGGGAAATATCTACCCAATAGGACACCTTGCCATCCCTCCCATATCTAAGCTTGGAAAGTCACATAATGTATTTGAGCGATTAATTGTTTGATAGGTTAATATTTGATGCACATGCTTAGGTGGCTCATTTATTGATTTGATTTACTTATCATGATGCTATGACTTGAGATCCTTGGAGGGAATGCTTACTTGTCTTTGCAAGACCTAGTTGGTGGACAGTTTTGGAAGCACAAGCCTACCTTGGGCTTCCTTAGGGCTACAAGCCCACAGGTTGGATGTCATGGGTCCACATGTTGGATCAAAGAGAAAAAGTTTTGGAGACCTAGAAGATGATGTGGAATACCTATCCCAACCTTCACATGCCAAACAATTTTTCTAGGGGAGGAAAAATGTCACCTTTTAAGGCTTGACGCCATCCTTGGGGGCTAGGGTTTGGTGGTGAGACATGGACGAGTGGACTGCTTCATGAAAGAAATTTTTGATCATGAAGAAGAGGATGTGTATTGTTGACTAGTGGCATTTAGAGGCCTAACCATGCTAATACAACTCTAATGACTTGGTCAAAGAGGAAAAACATCCCCTAAAAGGGAGATGTGACCTTCATTTTAGGGTTTTCTTTGTGCAAAAGTGAAATTAAAGTGACTTTTTTGATTATTATCTTTGTAAAGGGGAAATATTAGGGTTGTTGACCCCTAGTATTGTGTTTTACCCTAATTTATGTGGAGAAACTATCTTAGTGACATTTTGTATAAATAAGAGATCATATAATCTCATTTTAACATAACTCTCCCATTGTGAGAAGTACATGACTTAAATTTTCATACCTTTGGATTTGTTCTTGTCTCTTGTGTTATGGAATGGTTTATTTGGTTATGGTGGTGATGTTGATGATGCACTATCTCGTGGAGGTCACTTCTATCTTATTGTGGTTGTTTACATTGGCATGTTAAAGAATTTTCTTGGATTTGTATGGTTCTTCACTTTGTTATTATCATTGCTAATTCAAGTTAAGGTTTTTTTAGCTAAGGCTATATAGGGAGTATAAGCACATACACCCCTATCCTAGTTTCCACCATAATTTTTAAGCTTCGAAAATTATTTGCAATTTTTTTGGTTAAGGAATTATAAGGATATACACCCCTTAATTTCAAGCCTTAACTAGGTTAATTGCCTTGTTGAATAAGAGGATTTATACCCACAATAATATAGTATCCTTAGCTCTTTATCTAATACCCCATTAACCCATAACTAAAGGCAGTAATTGTTGCATTGGAGACATAAATGATTGCATTGGTAAACGTGAAATTTCAATCTTTTGGTTTTCTCTCACTTGAGGTTTGTTCCCCTATCCTTGAGCTACCTCGCCTCATTGAGGCATCCCCTTTCAACCACAATTTCTTACTACTATAGTAAAACTAACTTACAACTACTAGGGTTGCACTAATCCTAGGTAACTAACCCTAGACTAGCCCTAACCTTCTACTAACCTAGGCACACTTATTGAGCTATCTAAGTGTTGATTTGATTGGATAGGTTTTCTGAAATAAGTCTTGGTTTTCTGCAGCCATAAGGATGGTAATTTCACTATAGAACCCTAACCTAAAGTCATTCATAACTTGTATTTTCACCGCCAAAAGTTGCTAAGAGTTTGCCACTTTATTCTACTTGGTTTAGTACAATTTTTGGGTGGATTCTTTGTGGATTTTGGTGGTTAGATTCATTGTTTTCACAAAACATTTCCTACAACCATAAGGCTGAAAAATAATTTTTCATACATCTTTTATTACAACCATAACTCATTGCTAAAGTCTCATGCTATAGATCGTGAAATTCTCTGGTGTTTATCTACTTTGTTTTAAGCACATTTCATTGGACTTTTAACAACTTGTTAGAAACTCTAATACTTGTTTCTTCACTGATATATATTGTTATCTATTACTGAAAATTAGGGACAACAAGCCTAACTTTTTGATCCAACTAACATATTATACTGCATGATGGTTTTCATTGTGTCTCGGGCAGGTACTAATATCTCGACAATTCATACAAATATTTGGCAACCTCAAGACAATCTAAGACTCATTATCAAAATTCCATTTCCATATAGAATATTGACTTGTAGGGGATTCACTCTTTCCATCTTCATTTTCACACCCCTTTCCCCCTAGGTTCACCGAGATCGCCTCCCTAGAGTGACCTAGTTACCCTTGAAGTGTGGGACCTATATCAAGGTGACATTGGGTATAGTGTCCCTTAAGTTATCACCACTTGGTGGTTGGGTTGGGATTTTCCCAACCTACAACTTGTGCGATAACATTTTGGCACTGTTCCTGGGGAGGATTTTGAATCCTATTCAAAACCCTAATGACACTTTGGCAAGCTATCCCAAATCCTTTCCTCTAGATTTCCTAACAAATCCACCCAAGGTACATTCCCTTTCCACCTTTCTTAGTGAGATTGCAATGAATATCACTTGGAAACTCCACCATGGGATACAATCAAAAGAGGCATTACTAGACCCCAAAGAAAGAACCTCCCAAGGGCCATAAAAACTTACCCAAAAATTATAAACCCCCAAATTCTTCCATCCCCCATGGTTGTTCATATACTTCTCCTAGCCCTTCATCCTCACCTACTACCTCCATGCCTTCATGCTCACCCATACCCACCTTTCTAAATGCTACATGGAACCTACAGGCCAAAGAGGTGCACAAACCTTTGGATGTAACAAATATCCCTGGATCTCCTCATAAACTCCTAAAGGACTTCAGGGAGTGGTTACCCATATTTTCGAGAGAGGGTCCCACTACACCTGAACTTATATTTTTTCCTACACAATCTAGAGTCTTATGGCCAACATGAGAATGTCCCGATGAATCTATTTTCTTACACTTTTTTTGGAAGGGTCAAGGATTGGTTTGATAGTATTTCCCCAGGAACAATCACAAATTGGAACCTATTTCAAGATACTTTCACCAAAAGATTTGGAAAAAGGAGAGATTACCAATCCTTGTTTAGTCATCTCCATAGCTGCAAGATAAAGTCATGGGAGAATATAAAGTATTTAAATGATAGCTTTAACACCCTCGTAAGATGTTTTCCTCGGGAGTTAAGACCTTCCAAGGCTACCATTCTCAAATCTTATATATCAACCATGAAATATCCATATGGGGTTTTGATTGGGAGACACCCTACCACTTTGTTTGAGGCTCAAGAGAGATCATGTGAAACAGAAGAAAACTTAGCCTCTTATCCTTTACAAGAACAAGAATGTCTTAAAGAGACTCTTTAGATTAATCATATCAATGACTTTATCTCACTGAAATTTCCCTCATACATCAGAACTCGCCTGCAAGAGGAACGAGAAAAAGCAGTTGAAAGGGAATCTTGTCTCATGACCAATATTTTAGTAGAAGAAAAGGAGTTAACACTAGAAAAAGCACCATCCTCACCAAGTAAGATCTTGGACTTCGAAAGAAAAAAAAGAAGCAGAACAAGCTAAAAAAGAGTTATGGCAACACGTTCAACAAGTCTTGGCAGAACCTCACATAGAAATGAAAGTTAAAGTCATCAAAGGTGAAGAGAAAGCTTCTTCCCTAGATAAGACCAAAACTGAAAAAATTGTGGATCATGTCAACATGAACCATCGAGTTCTAGAAGAAGGAATTGACATCACTTTTATTTTGTAAAAATCCCTTTTCATCGATGAAGAAAAGAGGGAAGGATCTTGGGGTCTATATTTTTATGGTGCACACTCAAGCATAGGCTCAGGCACGGGGATAGTCTTAACATCATCAGATAACGAGACTACCCTTTTGTCATATAGACTCGAGTTCAAGTACACAAACAACATTTTCGAGTACAAATCCCTTATCTTAGGGATTAACCTAGCCATCAATATGAACGTTAAGACCCTATATGTAAAAGGGGATTCTGACCTAATTTTTCACAAGTCAATAAGAAGTTGGATGCTAAAAACTCAAGGTTGAAACAATACATGGATGATGTATGGGATTCCATAAAGATTTTTGACAACTTTTCCATTGAGGCCATCCCTAGAGAAGAGAATCATTAGGAAGACAACCTTGCCGTCTCCGCTTCAACCCTGCAAATTTTCAAAGAAATCAGCCTTTACAAGGTAGAAGTAAATTTCAGACCCTCGTTACCTAAAAACTTAGAACATTGGCAAGTTTTTTATGATGACAGTCAACTTCTTCACTTTATCCAAAATGAAGGAGAGTTCTCTGAAGCCCAAATAAACCTATTGGCCGAGAGAGAAAATACTGAGATCATCGATGTTGTTGAGAGACCCCTACCCAAAGGTATTGTTCCTTTAGAAAATATTTTTGATCGAAATTATATGTATAAAGGGAATTCTTCGAACAAAATCAGTGACGAGATTATTGAATTCAACATTGGAACCGAGGAATCCCTGAAATTAGTTAAATTTGGTAAAGGAACAACAATTGATGAAAGGGAAAAGTTGATTTCCCTTATAAGAGATTTAAAAGATGTCTTCTCTTAGCATTACAAATATATAAATACTTACCGATAAGACGTCATACAACGCATTATTCCCCTCATTGATGGTACAAATCCCTTCAGATAGAAACTTAAGCAGATGAAACCAAAGGTTGCCCCACAAGTGCAAAAGGAGTTACAAAATATGGTTGAGGCAGGAATAATTGATCCTATCAGATATTCATCATGGTTATCTAATCCAGTTATTGTAAGGAAAAATACTGGTGAAATCAGAATATGTGTAGACTTCAGAAATTTAAACCAGACTTCGCTTAAAGGAAATTATCCTCTACCAAACATGGAATACCTTTTGCAAAGGGTCACAGTTGTAGAGATGATGTCCATGCTTGACGGATTCTCGGGATATAATCAAGTTTTAGTTAAGAAGTATGATCAACTAAAAACTTCTTTTACCACCCCTTGTGGAACCTACAAGTATTTAAGAATTCCTTATGGACTCACCAACGCAAGGGTTACTTTTCAATGCGCCATGGGATATGATTTCATAGATCTAATTATAAATTGTATAGAGATATATCAATATGATTTGACCACCGTCTCTAAAAAGAGGGAACAACATATCCAACACTTAATAACTATCTTCCAAATTTGTAGGGAGTATGGCATTTCTCTTAACCCTAAGAAATCAATTTTTGGTTTTGACAAGGGTAAGTTACCAAGCCATATTATTTCTAAATATGTAATCACGATAGACCCTGCCAGGGTTCAATCCATCAAGAAAATGCCTCTCCCTAAGGAAAAGAAATCATTTCAATCCTTATTTGGTCAGATTGACCTTATCAGAAGATTCATTCCAAACTTTGTTGAAATTGTTAAACCCCTCAAAAATTTACTAAAAAAACACACTTGTTTTGAATGGGAAAGTGAAGGTAAGCTACCCTTTCAATGTATCAAAGAAGAAATAATTGTTGCACCAGTCTTGGTTAGCCCAACTTTTTCTAAATACTTCATCATTTTTTCTTTTTCTTCAAAGGATACCATTGCAGGGGTATTATTACAAAAGAATGATCAAGGGGATGAACAATCAATCGCTTTCATGAGAAAAAATACTATAGAATCATAATTGAATTACACCATTACAGAAAAACATGCTTATGCTCTAGTCAAGTCTCTCAAACACTTTCAAACTTATGTGGGATACAACAAGATAAGATCCTTTATCCTCTACCCCTCTATGAAGGATGTTTTGTCACAACACGATTTCATTGGATCAAGAAGAAAGTGGGTGTCACAAATACAAGAATACAATTTGGAGATCAAGCCTTAAAGAAATCAAGAGGCCATTGAGGTAGGAGAGAAGGAACAAGTCAACATTGTCATAAGAGAGATTGAAAACAATGATTGGTATTAAGATATCATTTATTACTTGAAAAACCTCACATTCCCTGATCATTTAGTTGAACATAAAAGAGGATTTCTAAGACTCAAAGCTATGAAGTATTTCTTAATAGAGAATGGTATCGGGTGGAGGAACCCATATGGGGTGATCCTCAGATGTGTTGATAAAGAAGAAGTTGATAGGTTAATGACCGACCTTCATGCATGACATTGTGGAGGCCATTTTGTAGCACACACCACTGCCCATGATATTTTGAGAGCGAGATACTATTGACCTACTATTTTCTCTGACACACATTGATATGTTATATCTTGTCAACCATGTCAATTTTTTACCGGAAAACATTGCCTTCCTACCCTCCCCCTTAATCCAGTCATTGTGGAAGCACCCTTTCAACAATGGTGATTGGATTTCATTGGTGAATTCAAAGACAACTCTAGTAATAGACACTAATGGATTTTGAATGCTACTGATTACTTCACTAGATGGGTGGAATATATCCCAATAAAGAAAGAAACAGAAGAAGTCATGATAAAATTACTTGAGGAAAACA
The DNA here is from genome assembly GCA_000966675.3 of Picea glauca. Classification (NCBI taxonomy): domain Eukaryota; kingdom Viridiplantae; phylum Streptophyta; class Pinopsida; order Pinales; family Pinaceae; genus Picea; species Picea glauca. The sequence goes on along the minus strand of JZKD02S2137101.1, from coordinate 60,593 downwards.
TTATTACTAGATTTGGTGTCCCTGCTAAGATAACCACTGACAACACCAAATCCTTTATCTCAATGCCACTCAGTGAATTTTGCTTCAAGTATGGGATTGTTTTATCACATTCTTCAAATTATTATCCTCAAGGGAATGGGTTGGAGGAATCCATCAACAAAAACATTATGAACATTGTGAAAAATATTGTTGGGGAAAACAAGAAGAATTAGGACAAGAAAATTAAGTATGCCCTATGGGACAACTGCACGACCACCAAGACTTCCACCAGAATAACTCCTTTTGAGTTGGTGTATGGGTTAGAAGCTTGCTTGCCTATAAATATAAAAATTCCAGTCTTACAAATAGCCCAACAATTCAGTATAGATAAAGAATCATTGCAAGGGTGAATTGATCAACCCGTGGAATTGGATGAAACTCAAAGAATGGCCTTCGATCAAATGGCAAGGAATCAAGAGAAAATGAAAGGAAATTTTCATCGGAAGGAAAGACAAAGACAATAAGTGTCTAGGCCAGACTCTTTCTACTTATCCATGACATAAGGGAGGAAGATGCCACTACCAATAAATAGAGTAAGTGTCTGGGCTAGACTCTTTCTACTTATCCATGACAGAAGGGAAGAGAATGCCACTACTAGTAAATGGATCTCTCCTCAAACATTATTTCCAAGGTGGCACATGACTTCTTCAGGGCCGATGCTCCAAGTAAGTAGGTAGGTCATATTTATTTCCTTTAATTTGCATCTTTATTTATCATATTATTTTATATGCATTTCATTTTTCTCTACTTGCATATTGATTTCATGCTTAGTTTATAAATTTTTGAAAAAATGTCAATTTTTTTTCTTTTCTAGATTAGTTTTTATTTTGGATTTTATATATGGATAAAAGGGTGATAGAACCACCCTAGATGCTCTGATCTCTTTTTCTATGTTTTGGCAGGCACCGATCTACCAGGATATGTTGTGTTTCTCATGCACTCTATGCTGAGCACATGTCCCCAAGTAGGAGCTAGATGTTATCCCCATTTTGTGGGATAAGTAAGGAGATTATGTCTCAAGTCCCCTAGGTTGTAGATATGGAGTGTCGAGAGACTACATGACTAGAAGTAACCTATTTCACATATGGAGACCCTTCTCACTACCACAAAGGTTGTAGATTTTCATATGGCACCCACCACACTAGCTGGCTTCCGAGAGGCAATGGGCCTTGCTTCACGAGGTACAAGTCAGGAATTATGGTAAGTGTCATTTCAATATTTGAGGCATTTGAGTATGTTGTATCTTAGATTACTTTAGATTTCATGACATATTCTTGGAAATTATTCCTTTTTCCATGCTTCACCTTAGTGGTTGACATTTTTCCCTATTAAGTGGTCTTCCTTGGGGATGGGTTTTCTAGTAGGAACTCCCTTGAAGAGCCATCGTATAGTTATTAGCCATACTTACCACTTTCCATCACTATTTCCCGACCATACTTACACACAGATTCTTAAAACAAAAAAAGAATACAATTGCAATCACATGTATACACATAGATTTACCTTGGAAACCCAAACTAGGAAAACCAACAACTTTTTTAGAGTTGCACATCTAATTCTTATTCATTATTTTCAAACTCCATTGTTTACAATAAAACATATATAATATCCCACAACATCCAAAGTCCCTAATCCATTGACCCATATTAGAATACAACCCTAATTCCTTAATTGAAATTAGAAAACCATGAGCTAAGCCACAAATCCTCCCATACACCACAAAACTGCCAAAAGCGAAAACAATGTGCTGAAAACTGCTAAAAAAAGGAAGCAAAAAACACCCCATTTTTTTATTTTATTTTATTATTATTATTTTTATTTTTTTTTCTGGGGGCTCTGCCCCCCTCCGCAACCCTCCAGAGAGGGAAGGTTTTTTCTCCCCTTGTGACCCCCCTACTATTCTTGAAGCAACATAGCACCTGGGGTTGGTCATGCAAACAATATAACACATACCCGACATTCTCTCACTTGTTGTTTTATTTGCATACATGGGGTCACAAGATTAAGGGAAAGAAATGCCCATTGTTTCTCTACACTAGGAGAAATTCTCGATGCTCACAGACTTTGTTGATGAATTTGCAACATTCTTCAAAGTGTCCACCTTAATCAACAACACCTTCTTGTCTTCAACCATGTCTCTCACAAAGTGATACTAAACATCAATATGCTTTGTCTTTGAATGATAAGTTGAGTTCTTTGCCAGGAATATTGCACTCTATCTCTCACAATCTATCCTTACATCTTGTTGTACCAACCCAATCCCTGAACACAATATCTGTAACCATACTGCTTCCTTTCTTGCATGAGTGACTACCATGTAATCATCTTATGTAGTTGAGAGTGCCACTATAGATTTTCTTTTTCTCATCCAATTGTTTGCTCCTCCAAATAGGTTAAACCCATACCCACTAGTAGATCTTTTGAGATCTATATCTCCATCATAGTATGCATCAACAAACCCATGTATGTCCAACACTATGTCCAATCATAGTCTTCCTTGGTAGCACAATCCATAACTAGTAGAGCAATACAAATACTTGAAAAGCCTATTTACTAATGTTCAATGCTCCTTCCCTAGTTTTGAAATATACTTGTTCAAAAGTCCCACTACATGTGCAATGTCCGGTCTAGTATAGACCATTTCATTTATCAAATTGGCAACTACACTAGCATATGGAGCATGGGACATGTCCTCTTTCTCTTCTTGTGTCTTGGGACACTGATCTGCAGATAACTTTACACCTACAAGAATAGGAACCTTGACCGGTCTACATTCCTGCATATTGAACCTCTGTGATATTGTCTCGGAATATTGCCTCTAATTTAACCAAAGTGTCTTGTTTGCCCAATCTCTTTTAATTTCCATGCCCAAAATGAAATTTGTAGCACTAATATCCTTTATTTCAAATTTAGAGGACAATCGAGTTTTCACATCCTAGATAATCTCCTTGTCGTTTCCTATCAACAACATATCATCCACATATAAGACCAAATAAATAAGATGATCACCGAATAATTTGAAATACACATAGTGATCAGCTTGGATCCTTGTGAAACCAAATCCCAACATATACATATCAAATTTTTGATACCACATCCTTGATGATTTCTTTAACCCATAGAGGGACTTTTTCAGCTTGCATACCAACTCTTTCTTCATCTTCATTGCAAATCGTTTTGGATGATTCATGTAGATTTTTTCTTTCAGACCCCCATGTAGGAATTTTTTCTTCACATCCGTATGTTCTACCTCAAAATCAAAAGGAACAAAAACAAATAAAATAAATCTAATAGAATTTAATTTGACAACAGGAGAAAAAATTTCATCAAAGTCAATTCCCTCTACCTAGGAATAAACTTTTGCTACTAACCAAACTTTGAGTCATATCCAATAAAAAAATCACCCCCATCATACCTTTCCTATTCATGAAACCAGTCTTTGTGAGGAGTGATATGAAAGGATGCACCTTATTCGATGAACTATGCCTCATGATTTGCATTTGTGCTTGAAGAATCCAAGTACACATCCCCTTCTTCATATTCAACGTTTTTTTCTTTTGTAGAAGAGACATCATAATATCCGTTCCCTCTCTCAACACTTTTGGATCTACATTATTTCTTGTAGTGCCCTACGTTTCCACATCTCCAACATACCTTTACAACTTTTTTGGGAGATTTAGATCTTCCCCTAGATTTATATCTCCCACTTGAGGACTTATTTCTATTTATTTCTTGGGAGCATCCTCTTGCAAATAAGGAATTTGTGCTCTATCCTTCCATTTTTTTCTTCCTCATCTCCTCTGACAACAAGGATGATACCACATCATTGAATCTTAAAGTAGTTGCATCATTGCCTATGACTACAACCAGACTATCTCACGAGTCTGGTAAAGAGAAAAATAAACTGATACACTTATCTTCATTAGAAATCTTAATATCAATAGACAATATCCGACTTACCACAATATTGAAGGCATTTAGATGCATTGTTACCGAGTCTCAATTTTTCATCCTCAAGTTGTAAAACTTATTCCATAAGAAATATTTTTTTACTAGGGACTTAGATTGATACAAATCCCCTAACTTATCCCATAATGCGTGGTTGTATCTTCCCCTGACACATTCAATAATACTAAATCTGAGAGACACAACTAGATTGTGCTCTTTTCCTTCTGATCCAACTTTTTCTAGTCTTATGTTGACGTTCTCATAGGTGCAGTGCCTAGATTTATACCAATCCATTAATATTTTTCTACCGAAAGATCTTCCATCTTGAGCTTCCACAACTCAAAACTTTTTTCATTAAATTTCTCGATCTCTATTTTTGAACTACTTGCCATTTCTTTTCACCACAAGAATCAATACCAAAGATCTCCCATTGTAACAAGCTTTATCACAAACATAATCCAAACCATTAGCCACAAAGGCACCCCCCTAAATCCAATAATTGCACTGATACCAAATGTAATTTTTTTTAAACGTTTTGTAGTAATGCAATGCACACACAGATTCTTAAAACAGAAAAGAACGCAATGACCATCACACATATACATAGAGATTTACCTTGGAAACCAAAACATGAAAACTAACAACTTGTTTAGAGATGCACCTCTAAATCTTATTCATCACATTCAAACTTCATTATTTACCATATAATACATATAGGATACCATGGTATCATTCCATTCAATGTAGCTTAGGTAGTTGGGAGGAATGATTGTTACCTTCCCCACCCAGGTTCAAACCCTTGGAGTGACATGTTGAGCCCTTAATGGGTCTATTAGATGCTTTTGTTGTTGAGCCCCCAATATTCCAAAAATAATCGACCACCCCATTTTCTCTCGCGGATTTTGGGGAGGTTTTCCATGGATGCAGTGAGTACCTATATCCAGTGTTGTGAACCACATGTAAAAAAAAGAAGAAAAAAGGATCTTGTGGCATCCAGAACTCCTAATCCATTGACCCATATTAGGCTGCAACCCTATTTCCTTAACCAAAATTAGAAAAACATGGGATAAGACACTAATCTTCCCATGCACCACAAAACCTCCAAAAGCAAAAACCACATGATGAAAACCGCTAAAAAACAGACGCAAAAACATCCCCCAATTTGTTTTTCAAGGGCTCTGACCCCTTGCAACCCCTTGGAAAAGGGGGGTTGTCACCCCCACTGTTTCCCCCGATGTAATTCAATGTTTGGGGTTGTTCATGCAAAGAATATAACACATAACCAACAACCTTGAATAGGTAGACTAATAAGCTTGAAGGATGACATGGCATTAGGCCACATGGAGGACAAGTGGAGACTCAAGAGATGGGTGGCATATCAAGATAATGACACATGTATTCAATAGCTAACATGTCGATGAGAGACAAGGATTGCATAGCTTGGGTGTATTACTCAAATACAAATGTAAGTGTATTTCAATATAAACCTTATAATCTCAATTTTCACTATCCATGTGGTATAAGTTATTAAGGCGTAGAACCCAATCTGATCTGGATTATTTTCAGCATGAAATGAGAGTGGAGATATAACAAAGAAATGTATAGAGATATATCAGATATCCAATAATATAATAGATATATATAATATATATAACCATAAACATAGAGATACAGTAATACACAATTTCTATTAATGAGTGAAATGTACAGAACTGTAAAATTACAGAGTGAAAGATTTGCTAGAATGGTGACAACTTATCTCTGAGAAGAGATGTGATGACTACGCTCATTTGCAAGAACATGATTGTTACAATGAGGATCCAAAGGAATTTTTAACATAAATAAAATCCAAAACCCTAACCCCAGAAGATGAAAAGCCAATAGTTTTGTGGACCCCGTGTTTGAGTAGTTTGGTGTATCAATTCTTCGGTAGCATAACTTTGGCATACAATATTTGTTTGGGGAACACGATATATTGTTGGAAAGGTATTGATGGGGAGATTAATTTTGGGGGTTCAATCAAATCCTTTGACTACCTTGGAGGTGCATGATCATGAAAATGTGGCGTTTAGGCCCTCAAAATGGCCCCAAAAGTTTAGGACCCGAACAAATGCTAAAATTAGTAAATTGTCAACCAATTGTTTTGAGCCAGTTGGAATAGGTGGGTGGCCACTGATATCCACCTGGATCAATCCTACCTCCTTAGGAAGCTATGGTATCCATTGAGTTCCCAGGGGAGAGGGGAAATCATTTTCTGAATCTGAATCTTGGTGATTCGCTTACCTTGCTAGAGAAGTTGCATTGTTGGGCTTGTTGAAGACTATCATGAATCTGTTGTTGGTGGGGTTGAATCTATTAAACCAACCTATTGTATATTGGCTTGACTAGGAAGTGTGTAGGTACCATTGTAGGTGAAGAAACAATATCTTCTTTCTCTTCTGCAATCTACTTTTGTTGGAAAGAAAGGTCTTGGGCCAAGGCTGTAGTGGTTGTAGTGTCCTTCTGTTCACCTTTTGAACAGATTGTGAAGAGGCTGAATTTTGTAGTATGAGATATTACCTTGTGGCACTATTTTGGTGGGATAGTAGTCGAAACTACCTCTGATATCCTATAGAGATGACACCCCATATTAACAATGACACTACGGGGTCGAGACTCATAACACATATATGGATGGCCCAAAAGAACATCACAGACATCCAACAGGGAAACATCACATAATACCTCATCCTTCAAGGGCTAGATGTTGTATGACAATCGATATTGTTGGTTGACACAAAGATCTCATCCTTGGTGAAGCAACCCGATGTTGTATGGTTGTGGGTGTGGTGTTATCAACAATCCCAATTGTTTGATGACCTCTGCTGAGATGAGGTTCTTATGGTTTCCACTATCAAAATAAAAATGCAGTGGGGTCCCCTTCACCCACATCTATGAATGAAAAAAGCGCTTCCCCTCTTTAGGATTTGTTGGTTCTTTTGGTTGAATTGTTATGGTAGCGATAGTAATAGTGGGGTCTGCGTCAATTATCTGTCTTCTCCCATTATTTTATTAATCATATTCTGAATTAGGGTTCAAATCCTTTTCTTTTATCTCGACCACCAATGATTTTTTTGAGCGAAATTCATCAGTGTTGTGGCAGGGGATTTTGTGGAAATCACACCACTTTCCGGTGTCCTTCTTTTCCTGTGGCTTGGACTAGTTTTGGGGAGGTTGTTTGTTAAGGTCATCTTTATCATACTTTGGTTGTTGCGTATTTGTAGACCCAAACTCTCATTTTTTCTGGTGCCTAAATTTCTGCTCAATTTTGACAACATATTGAAAGGCAACTCTCAATTATGAGATGGCTAGGAAATCCATTTCGGTTTGGATGTACCTATGTAGAGCCCCACGGTATTTCAGAACCAGATGTCATTCAAAGTCTTTGATGCCAAGGTTGGCACACAAGGTATGGAAATTATTTGTGAACTCCAACATTGTTTGGCCCCTCTCTTGCCGCAGTGTGGTCGATCACATGTACTAGTCGTCATAGTTACCAACAGGGTAATATTGTTCCTTGACCACATCCCCACAAAAATCCCAAGTGGGCTCGACCCCATATATTCCAGACTCCTCTTTGGATATTTTCTCCTAGTAAGTTTCCCACCAATGTTTGACATCGGGGAGATCCTTAAGGAGTGAAAAGGTGATCTTTTCCCTGTCGGAAAAATTGTGAAAAGAGAAATAACCTTCTAGCATATCTAATTGTTTTTCTAGGGAATCCATATCTATCTGACCTTCAAATATGTGAATATCAAAATCAACTTGTACCTTGAAAGGAGAGGTTCCTTCAAAGTGGCCACTTGATTAAGACGTTTCTGTTTTTATCGGTAGGTGGTGAAGGATGTGGGAAAAATTATCCATCATTTCGTCCCTCTCTGATGTGAGAGCTTGCTCAAGCAACATATTAATAGAATCTTCTGCTCCGTTGTTTTTATTTTCTTCCGCCATGGAGGGTTTATTGGGTGTGCGAGAGAGATTTTCCTCAAGAGATACAAGCTCAAGACCCAACTTGCTATACTCAGACTTCGTCAGGGACATGCAATGAAAAACGACCAAGAGCAGCCTACCCTAATACCACTGATCCAGATTATTTTCGGCACGAGATGAGAGCAGATATATAATAAAGAAATGTACAAAAATATATCATATATACAATAATATAACAGAGATATATCATAGATATAACCATAAAGACAAAGATACATTAATACACAATTTCTATTAATGAGTGAAATGTACATAATTGTAAAATTACAGAGTGAAAGACTCGTTAGAATGGTGCCAACTTATCTTTGAGAAGAGATGTGATGGATACGTTCATTTGAAAGAAGATGATTGTTACAATGAGGCTTCAAAGACATTTTTAACATAAATAAAATCCAAATCCTTAACCCTGGAAGATGAAAATCCAATAGTTTTATGGACCCCGTTTTTGGGTAGTTTGGTGTATCAACTTCCCGGAGGCGTAACTTTGGCATACAATATTCGTTTGGGGCGCACAATAGCTCGTTGGAAAGGTATCGACGAGGAGATTCATTTTGGGGGCTCATTCAAACACTTTGACTATTTTTTATTTTCCCAATTGAGAAAAAGTATCGTTTAGGCCCTCAAAATGGCCCCGAAAGTTTAGGACCCGAAAAACTACTAAAAGTAGTAAATTGCAAACCAACTGTTTTGAGCCAGTTGGAATAGGTGGGTGGCCACTGATATCCACCTAGATCACAATCAAAATTGAACATTTAATATGACATAAATTGTCTCGAATGTGTACCAAAAAAATACTAAAGATCCTACATATCCATAAACGTGCATGAATATATGTCATGAGTGCAAGGATAAACAAAGTTCCACCTATCCTCTCTCTCTCTCTCTCTCTCTCTCTCTCTCTCT